>VXBI01007755.1:252038-284283 GCA_013397375.1 Toxostoma redivivum | reverse complement strand
TTTTTTTTTTTTTTGAAAGTTAACAGAGAAGCCACAAGAGTCCCTTCTTACCTCTGCACTGCCAACCGTGAGCTTGAAGTGCTCTACAGCAAGAACCTCTCCATGGTTTGCAAAACATTATACACATTATTTAGTGTTTTATATCGGCTTGTTAAAGTAATTAAAAAATGGAGTATTCTTTCCTTATAGTACTGAAAAAATTTATGTACTCCAATCCTGCAACTGGGAGGAAGTGAAAAACTTTTAAGTATTGTAAGCAACAGCAAATTTATTATTTTCTTTTAGCCATAATGTAACTGATCCTTTTAGAATACCTGAAGATAATCAGATAATCATTTAAATTATGACAGGCCTGAATCTAAAAAGACAGTCATGGTCATCTTGCTACAATAATTTGTTAAAACAAGAAATGAAAGGAGGAAAAATAAAAAATTAAATTAAAATCTTTGAACAGTGTCTGTTTTCTGACCAAAAAAACCAGAAACCCTATCTTATCACTTTGCTTTTTTATGATTCTTAATGAAAAGAGCAAATATGCTGTGATCTGAGACAAGGTTTAAGCATTTATGCAACACTACACTGAATGATAAAAAACTGAATTTTTAAATGAGTATAGTTTTTCAAGAGATGATAAAAAAAATATACATCAGCTCTGCCTTTTACAGTACTAGGTATAACTGTTAAGTGAAATATGATTTAGAAAACCAAGAAAATAAGTTTCTAAATGCAGCTATTTAATAAAGGGCAACGCAGCAGGTTTTTTGAGAGATAACTCTCTTAGTACAAAGGAACTGCCTCTCAGAGGTGGCTTCTTAAACAGTTTCTGTTGAATATAATATATTGGACTTCCCCTTTTAAAGCAGCTCTTTCTCCCGAAACCAGAGAAAACAGTGGATTTAATCTAACTTAACTTTTAAGTCATAAGCCAAGTTTCACTTAAGGTAGAAAGAATATTGCAAAATTTGATCAACCTAACTGACCACTCCTAGACTGTTGTGGCTACGTGCTCCAGTTTAAAGAGTAATATCACAGAGAGCTGCCTAATAGTAAAAGAACTAAGAGAAGCCCTTGGCATTTGACCTTCAAATATCAGGAGCTGTCCTTACACTCACCCACAGGTGCCCCCAGCCTTCCTCACAGCCATCACTGCACAACTATTTAAATTAACAATCTTTCTACCTGTTCATGCAGCAGAATTCTGTGATGACCTTCATCACCCCACTACCTGGATGCCTCTAACCCAGCAGAGTGTGAACTACAAGATGCTGGGTGTAATAGAAGCATCACTGCTCTTCTGCTGAAAAGTTAACTTAAGCCTATGTTGGAAAGATCCAGCATCACTTACAGGACTCAATAAGTGAGTTAATAATCACCAAAACATGCCACAAGCTCTAGCTTAGACATGACTCTTTCCCTTTGACTGTAGGAATTACAGGAGCTACATTTTGAAGGTGTCCTGTACCAAATGCAAAACTGAGATCACTTGTTACTGTTCGTGTAAGACCTGTTCTGACAGGCTTTAATTGAAAAGCCTGACTGATTTGGACTGAAAAGTCTAAAAGACATACTGCAAGTAACCAAGTGAGCATGGACCAAAAAAAAAAAAAAGCCACCAGAGTTTACTACTTAGTTTTACTTCATTTACTTCAGACTTTAACAAACAAACCCTTCTTTGAGAAAGATCAGTGTACAGCTCGTAACTCTCTTTGTGATAACAGAGAGGAAAAACTAGAAAAGGCAAGCTATAAATGTACCAGCTAGCAAAGAATAACTCGGATAACCACTGATAAATCCATAGTCTGTTATAATTTCACCCACATGACACAGCAGGTGCTTTCCAGACACAGAAAGCTAACCAAGAAGTGCAGTCCAATGTTCGTCTCCAGTCAATTTCTAAATTTTCCCATATTCTCTGTGCATTACAAAAGGTTTTGTTGCATCCGTGCCCTGAGCTCTGCCTTTGGATTTAAGACATCACCTCGGCAGATGGACACACACCAGCACAGTACCACAGCACTAATAATTAACAGCACTCGACGCACGGCCCTTGCGATGCCGCCGCTGCCCGCAGAGCCCTGCGGCCTGGCGGGGCGAGCAGGGGGGCGGAACCGGCTCCAGACGGTGCCCACCTTCCCGGGCGGGCCGGGCCGCAGCCCGGGCAGGGCCGCTGTCAGGCACTGCCACACTGCCAAGCTTTCCTTCCTTCCTTCTTCTCCGTCAGGCTGCGCTGCGGCGGGGCCCGGCCAGACACAAGGTGCGGGGTGGCAGGGCCACCTCAGGGAGCCTCCCTTGCCCCCTCCAGCGCAAGTGCCCGCCGTCCCCCGGCACGACCGTCCCTCACCCTCCGCTGCACCCCGGCCCTCCTAAAGCCTCCCTCACGCCGGACTCGCCGCCCCGCCCCAGCCCCAGCCCCGCGGCACCTGCTGCTGCTGCGGCCGGGCCGCCCTCACCTGCACGGCGGCGGCGGGGGCTCCGTGCGGCCGCGGGACAGAGCCGGCGCTGCCGCTGGTCCCGCTGGTCCCGCGGCGCCTCTCGGGGCTCTGCTCCTGCCGTCACCGGGAAGGGGCGGTGCCACTGACCCCGCCGCCAGCCCGGGACACCGGCCCGGCCCTCCCGCGCCCCTTCAGCGCCGGAGCGGGGCCGGGACTCCTCGGGATTCCTCGCCCCGTCCCTCTGCCCGCCCCGGGGCTGCTGTGGAGGCGAGCTCCCGGCTGGCGCTGTCCCGCAGGGCCCCGTGCCCACAGACCCCTCTGCCAGGGCCGCTCCGGTCTGATGTTCTGGTTCAGCCTGAGGAAAAGGCTGTACAGCTTCGCTGTCGCTGGAGTTATTACCTTGTCGAGTCAAAACTGATTCCCAAGTGATCCACTACAATTGTATCGCACGGCAGTTTAGGATTTGGCAATGCTAAAAGTATTTCCCAGGCTGGGATTCAGAATAGTGGTAGAACGACATCCTGCTTGCAGGTCAAGCCCTGGCACAGCCATTCAAGTTGATGTATCGGTCTTGCCCCAGACTAATTTGATAAATCGGGGGGGAATTCCTGCACCCATAGGCAGGTGTGCAAGTTCATCACAGAGAACAAGTCATGCCAGTTCAGCAGACACCAAAACAAATGCCCAGAAACAAAAGTTAGGGATGCCACAGTATTTGCAGGGAAGATCTTGGCCATTTCTGCAAGGGCTGTGCCATGTTACAAGGGCAGGTCCTGTATTCCAAATGCTAGCTCCCAAAAGCTGACATTAAATTTAATGGAGATAATTCTTCATCTCCCCTCCTTCCAATACTGTTGGCTGACACAAGGGAGTGAAAAGCACAGGTCTTTTAACAGACTAATCTACTCTATTGAGAGGAAAAATAGTTTTCCATAATTTCAGTCAGCATTATAAATGGTTGAATAGTATCAGACATTAATTGATACTTTCACCTTATATGTGCAGAAACTACTGAAACAAAATGATACCTGCAATGGGGTTCTGCACTAAATGCCACCAAAAGTACTCCCTAGCTACACAGAAGGAGAAGAAAATGTCGGTTATGTCCAGCTCTTCTGTAGGAACAATTTGGGAAACTCTTCCCAAAAGCAAACCAACACGCCTTTATCATGGTCAAAAGTACCAAAAGGTTTCAAATAAGTATGACCTATCAGAAAAGAACTGAAGAACACATTCAAAATATACCACCACAAAAGGAAGAAAAGCCTGAAACCCCGTACCTGGGAAAGGTGTGGTTGATTTTAAATGCAAAACAAAAAGATGATCATTACAATCGTATCACTGTTTGCTATTTTGTGAAGACTTCTCACATTTTTCCGGATGTCTAACCTGGGAAAAGTTTCTCTCTTTATAATGTGTAACTCAGTTACAAATTCACAGAACAACATCTAAAAGGACCCATGGTAGTAAATGAATGAGAATAGCAGAATATTTATTAATCACACTATGGTGTCTCTGCCATACATTATTCTTAGCTCTCCATCTTTAAAATCTTCAATGTTTCATGTTGAAGCAGCCTTTGAAATTATGTGAACAGTGGCAAAAAGCAAGAGCCAAGCAGCCAATTTCCCCAGTTGCAGAAGCTAATACCCAAACATCCATTCACACCACAGAGAGCTGAAGAGCGCAGGTGATCCTGGGCATTTCACAAGCAGGAGATGGCAGTATTCACTTAATGTCAGCTGTCAGGTCCAGGAATCATCTGGGTGCATTGACAGTGAATCCAAGTTCCTGCAAATACCAGCCCAGCAGCCTCTCCTGGTTCTGTTTTGTTTGGCCAGGTACCAACAGTCTCCTCACCAGTTATATGGCACAGCTTCAGCACAGGAACCACCCTTGAACGACCCAGAAGCCACACAGGCACAGAGCTGCTCATCTTTATGGTATTTAGAGCTGTGCTGCAATAGATAAAACACTGCTGCAAAGAAAAACTTTGGTCTGGACATACTTGTGGTTGTGCCTCAGTGTTTTGGAAGGACAAATAAAACCTACCCATTTCCAACATTTCTTGCATGACCTTAGACTTACCTGATAAAACGCTCTTCAAGCTGAAGAGTCATTATATAGCCAGAGAAAATAAGTATGTTGGAGAGTCATAGCAGCAGTGGGAATCATAACACTGAATCCTGTAAATTGCTGGATGTAAGAAAATCTTGGATGGAGTAAGCAATCTTTAAAACCAAACCAATAAAAAAGCAACTCTTAGAAATGCCAGCTGTTACTCAGCACATTCACTAGACCCAAAATAAGAGTACTCAGACTCCCTCACAATCCCAACAGATTGGAGTTATCAGAATCAGCAGCTCTGCTGTCCAACAACCAAACCTCAAAAGTGAGAATTTCCAGGCAGACAACATAATTTCTTGCAAAGATTGTGGATCTCATAGTCACAGATAACTGTCAGGTGACATCTCCAATCCTTTTTTTGTACAAAAAAAAAACCTGTAGATATATGCTGAGGAGAGGTGTGGGAAAATTAGTTCTCTGAATTGAAGAATCTGCCCCAGAAAAGCCTGTATGTTTAAAAAGAAGGTTAACCACTAGAATAAAATCTTCCTTCCTTTATTCTTTTTTCTTTTCAGTTTAACTTCCTTCCTATAATTTTAAAAGACCCCTTGAATTGTTAAAATATCACAATTCGTACTATAAGATCTGAAAAGCGAGTTTTTCAGCTAGGAGTATAGTTTTACATTTTGGTCATAAATCCCTCAGAAAGGGAATTTATAGTGTTCACACTGACACTTTCTTAATAACAGCATTGAAAAGTTCAACCCTGTCTTATATTTGGTAACAAAGTGTTGATTGCTTCCCCTGAAGAATAAAGCAAGGCATGAAAGAGAAGCACAGGACTGGCTAGGCAGCCTCATGGATATAATAAATTAATGGTCACAAAACTGGTGCCACTTTCTCACAGGAGCTACAAAGGAAAAACAATTTTTGTGTAGAAGACAGAATTTGAAAAGCTTTACCCCATCCATTGCAAGAAATGTTAAAGAGTGATTAGGCAGGAGGAACAAATATTTTAGACATTATCAGAGACATTTTCTAGAAAAAGGATTTTTTAACAACCATGGCGTCTGCACTCCTTAGCAAGATCCTTAGTTTGATCAGATAGATTTTCTGGTTGGAGCTGCAAAACTTATAACCAGATATTTCATAAAGAAAACTTAATTTTCAAGGTTTGTCTTTATGAACTTTTCATCTGCAGGACTCAACCTGATTTTTAAACCTGTCATGAGAACTTGCATACTTAGACTTGAGGTAGCAAGAACTGCTGCAGTCTGGAGGGAAGAGGGGAAGCATGTCCCTCCCAGTGACGGTTGTCACTGCAGAGCAGTCCTGTGCCACGCCAGCTCCTCATGGCAATAGCTTCAGCTACTCTGGGAAGCCTTGATCAGGTGTTAGTGATCATCTTCAGTGGCTCAAAGGGCCTTTGTAGCATGAAGCTGATACTTGAGAGCAATGTCCAGCTGCAGCAGCACAACTGAAGTAATGAATTTGACAGGAGATCCACCTTCAACACCATCACAGAGTGTGGCAGATCCAACACTTCCAGCACATCTTCTCAGCATAACAGAGCTCAGGCTCCTTGAAGAGGATCTCTTGTAGAGAGTGTTCTAGTGTGTACTTGGCTCCATTCTTATCAGAGTTGCATTTTAATCTTGCTAAATTATTGTCACTTAATCATAATATTTTAAAGTAAATATTGACTTAAAGTAAACTACTAAGGTCACTAGCAGAAAAGCTGACATGGAGGAAGGGAGGTTATACTTGTAAGTGGCTGGCCTGTTGCCTACTGAAATGTTTGTCCGAGCCCTCAAATGTTGAGCTACTCCTCAGTTCAGTCACCCTGTCTCTTGTTATTTGCAAGATTTGCATTTAAAACATTTTCTGAGGAGTTACTGCCCACTGGCCTCATACACAAAATACAGTGCTGTCCTTAAAATTTCTGTAACAACTTGCATTTGTAGATGTCAAAACATTTTTTAAAAAATATTGGAAATCCTTATATTTTCAAAGGCGTCAGGCCCAGAGGGTGAGGAAGTTTGCCAAAGATCTCACAGCAGTTACATGCCTTGGGTAGAACATTGCTTCCAGGTTTTATCCTAATGTCCTGAGGAATGGCATTTCCTCATAGCAAAGCTCACTGTGCCAGAAGAAACCTTTTCATTTACCAGAACTATATTTTCAGAAGTTTCAGTCAAGTGAAAACTCTGCTGTGTGGTTTGGGATGCTCAATAAAAACGTTTAAAAAATGCATGTGAAAATATTTGAAATAAGTGTCGAAGTGCATTTTTTAGACACGCAGTAACAAATTATTTACTTAGCATCTTGAGCCAGCTTTGACCACAGAAAATACCAGTATGTTTAAAGGGCCTGCAATCCCACCTTCAGATGAAGAATTAAATATTCCAATCACTATATCCACAGTAAAAATGCCAGTGATAAAATGCTCATTACCAGTACTATCAACTTGATACCAATGTTACAAGGCCTCAGCAGAAAAGGAAAACTGCAGAAGACTCTGCAGGGAACCAGAGAAAATTTTCTCCTGTGCTTTTAAAGCCAATTACATAAAAATCTTTCATAAAAATAATGTAATTTTGAGTGGGAAGGACTGGAAAAAAACAGCATTTGACAATAGTTTCAAATGAAGTGAGTTGAAACTCAGCAAGAAACAGCCCAGCTCTCCCCCCTAGGTTACTTTCAGCCTTTCATTTCTTTCCCACTACGGAGTAGCACCACGGGTGAGTTGAGGAGAGAAAAGGCTCTGTTACCATCTGCCTTAGCCTCCTGCTCTCACTCATTATCCCTGTAAGCCTGGAGAGGTTTGGGAAAGGGATCTTCAGGCTGGGCTCAATGAGCAGGGCTGAGCTCAGCCTTCAGCCTCTGCTCTGAGCTGTCCCAGGGAGCTCCAGGGGGACTCACAGTGTGAGAAGAACACACACCAAGGCTTCTCTCCACGCTCATTTTCCTTTTTCCTCCCATTCTGCTGAGCTCTTCTTAACATTAATTTTGCTGCTGCTGGTGGAAGCTTTTCTAGGATCATAAAACAGAGATAGCCCAGGTCTTTCTCTACTTTCTACATGGCTGATTGCAAGGATTTATTATTGTGCAAGGCCTTCCCTCAGGGCACACAGGAAGGGAGGAGAAGTTCCTTGCATCTATGCTCACTCATGCATAGATCAGCTTTAATCTGACACATGCTACATCAGAAAAGTTTAGAAAAGCCCTCTAGTTAATCAAAGAGCAAGAATTCTCTGGGGATGGTGAGAGCACGCTGGTCCTAATGCAGATAAACATGTAGTCATGTAAAACCACGTCAAAATCTCACTAAAATCAAAATATGATTGAAAAATTAATGATACCCTTGAGTGATAATTTCTGAATAGGGATAGAATGAGAGATACCCTATAGGGATACGCCTTCCAGATGCCTGTGCCTTGGAAAAGCATCCATCTGGTTGTATCTCCAGAATCAGCATATTTGTATAGAATGCAAATCACTTTGCTGGGCTGTTATCTTTCTGCACCGTGGTCATAAATGAGTGAGTCATGTTAAAGGGTCAAAACCTTCTGTTCCACTTCTTGTGATAAGCATCTTCTCAACATGCAGTCTTAGAGATCCTGTGTGCCAGCAGATCGAGGTAGGAGCTGGTATGGGGTGATCTACAACCATGACCTATACTAAGAGACTTCCGAGTATCCTGGGGAGCAAATTTACCTTTGTAGCTTCAGAAGTGCCTTGATTTAGAAGAGCAAAGGACCATTTTCCAGAAATGCAGGCAGATATCAACAACCCCATATGGCTGCTGATCTCCAATACATGTGTGTGTGTGTGTGTATAAAAATTAATATCGGTAAAATCCTATTATTTCACTTATATTTTAAAAAATCCTTTCACATCTCCAAACAGTTTATATTTGTGCAAAATTTTGAGACTACACAGTATGTTTGTAAATACTAGCTACAACTCCTCTCAATCACTAACATTTGACTGAAAATCTGAATTCAGACACTCTATGAGATGCTTTAAAAATAAACACAAGATTTGAAATTTATGGAGAAAAAACAACAAAATAAACCAACTTCTTTTTCATTAAAAATTTCTAACACGGTCTTCATTTAACAGGAGACAATGTCTAGAATAAAGAACCTAACAACATGAATTTACAAGTGCTTATTTGACCTGATCTCCAATTAAAAATATCTTGGTTAATTTAAGCTGAGCAGCCAGGACTTGTGTGTGCTTGTAATGTTCGTAAAAATTTCACACACACACACAAAAATTGTTTCCTCCTTTCTTCTTAGACTGGACTAGTAATTTTCAAATATCATCTCCTCTTCCAAAAAAAAAAAGCTTCTTTTAGAAGAAAGAAAAAGAAACTTGTTTAATCCTGGAGCTAAACTACAGAATATTTTACAGGAGAGAAGACAAAAGCTGGAACACTGAAGGCTCTGCCAGGTAACTTAAATCCAACTGTGCTCTCTCCAGAACCCTTCTGCCACACATGGGGAATTATTTAACCCCATTTTTGCAGAGAATAACTGCCCTGCTGAGCCTCAAAGGCAGCAGTACAGAGTTTACCTTTAATCCTGTGCAGAATAATGAGTGATAAACCGCTGAGATTAGTGAGGCAGTGTCAAACGGAGGTTTCTTCCTCTTTGTACTCTGACTCCACCTGGGTAAAAGCGCACTGTTAAGAACCCTTAAGCATACAAAATCTCCAATCAAGTTTTCCACAGCCTGGGCCTTTTAGCTAATTTAAAATTTAAAAGAAAAAAGTTTTCACCTTTGATGACACTCACTTCTTCGCAAGGACAGATTTCGTTATGGCTGCTGCTAGCAAGGGAAAAAAAAAAACAGTTCTTAGAAAAAAGTGGAACACTAATTCTTAAATACTTCCAGCCAGCAGGACTCTCTCCACTTCTAGCACCGACATGGGCTGAGCCCTTTTCACACTCATTTGTATCGTGCGTTAATAGCCTGGCAACGGGTTAATGATGCCCCCACCTGAGATCAGCAATTCTAACAGTTTCTGGTTGTCTTAGGCAAGCTTCAAATTCTTTGCCTTCTGGTTTATAAACCTTTGGGATGTCCTTTCTTTCTGTTTTAAGTTTTTTTCCACATCTAAGGAGTTTATAATTTACTTTTTTTACAAACACTAGGAGTCTCAGAGACTCTGCTCATTAAGCTTTTAGGAAAATGTCAAATATCTTTAATCCTTAGGAAGAAAAAAATCAAAACCCTGAGAATTGAGAAAATTCACATCTATTTCGAGATGTGCATTTATAATATATATGCAAAGATTCAGCTTGTGTTCAGCCACGTGCTGTCAGGAGAAAATGGTTTTAGCATGGCACCTAGGATTTAAAAGTTAGACCAGAAAAGAACTCCTGGTTTGTTTCCCTGAAGAGAAATAGATTAGGAGAAGGTTCACTTTGTTAACATCTGATAATTGGCACTCATTTTTCTTTTTTGTTTTAAAAATACAGAGTACATTGAAGCTGAATAATACCAGTTCTCAATTGATTTATATGCAAATAATAATCAGAATTTATAATTATATCTGTAGCTAAATCTATTTAGAAATAAATACAATTTTAACAGATTGAAATACAATACAAATATTTATATCAAAATAGAGTTTGAATATGGCAAAACAGAGTTAATTTTTTTGAGATTATTTAATGAAAACAAAACAAAACATGACACTATTTGACGAAAGAGAAAACATAGAAAACTAATAGAAATAGAATAGAAAAAGCATGCAGAACTGGAGAAGAGGTTCCTTATAGGACCTCTAAAGAAAAGTAGGAAAATCCTGCTCCCGGTAAGTGCAGTCAGCAGTTTTGCCCTGGTCTGGCAGCACAGATGGGGAACACACAGAGCTGCTGACTTGATGACAGACATCCTCAGCGGGCTGAGAAGACCTCGGCCTCTGCTGGGGCAGGAAAGCCTCAGTTACACAGCAAAGACAAGAGCTAAAGTTGCTTTTTGGTGATTTTTGTAGCGCAGGCTTGAGCACTGCGCAGTGCAATAGCAGCAGCGCTGCAGCAAGGAGGTATTTTGTTAAGAAAATTGCCAGACAGAAAAGGCAGCGAAAGAACATCCTTGATACTACAGAAAGAATATAACAAAATGTTTCCAGCCTCGTACTACAGTGATCACCAGTGAGGAGCTCTGATGTCAGAGAGGAGATCAGCCAGCAGAATCAGGAAGCACAGGGCTGGAGAAGGGGATGTCTCCAGCCCCGCGTCCGCCTCTGCCCTGCTCTGCTTTCAGCTCCCTCCTTGTGAAGAGCAGCTTGCTGCCCCCAAAAGATGAGAGATAAGGTCAATGGAAATGCAAGGTATTGCCTGACTGTGGCTATTTTTTTCATCTTTTTTTAAAGAGAGGAAATATTGTGTGCAGAGCAGCAGTGGTTCATATTGGGTCAGTCAGGAAGTGTGGGGCTGAGAATTTAAAAGACAGGCATTTTTGTTTTGTGGTTGTCTCAGAGAGAAAAAGCATTCAAGAAAACTTTTTTTTTGGCCAAAAAATGCAAACTTTGAGTTCACCTACAGCTAGCTGAGGTATCAACATCATTCACTCTGAAGAATGTCTCTTTAAGTGAATACTTTGCATCTGTGGCTGCAATTATTACAGAAATGCTAAATAGCTAAAACCAGTGCTCCTTTGGATTGCAGCACACATAATAGCAGAAGGAGGACAGGAAGACAATGAGATATTATTAACTCTATTCCCACAGGTGAAGAGCTGAGGTATAATTTGTTTCGAGCTGAAGTTTCACACATCTCTTCATCCAGTACTTACTGTGGAAAAAGGCAACCCTGCTTCTGCTGTCCTCGTCTGCCTCTTGCCATCTCTGCCCCAGCTCAGCCCATGGAGATAGGAAAGAAATCAGAAAACACTAATCCAAAACTAACACTGTGAATATTGCAGGTAATGGAAAAAAGAGGATCAGCTGGAGATATATCTCTTGAAGTTACAAAACTGCTTTTAATTAGGCCTTTCATGGACGTTCCTTATTAGCAGTAAACAAGATGATAATCTTTACTGCTGTAAGTGGGCATGGAAAATTAATGCAACCGAAGGAAGCTAACAAGAGTAGTCCTTGAACAGCATAGTTGGCTGAAATACCTGGAATTCAATCTGCATGTTACACAGTTACATCTACCTTCTGATGAGGAAGCTGAAAATAGAGTCTCTGTAATTAAGCAAAGCACTTTGTGTTTTGAAATACGTTAATGAAAAATCCAACCAGCCAGCAAACAACTGATTCTTGTGTTTACAAAGAGAAAAGGAAAAATCTGCTGTGCCAAGACACCTACGAACAACTTAAAATACATTAAGATATATCTCAGTTGATGTGACAAAAAAAGAGTAAGAAATTTGTCAAGTATTCACTTTAAAAAAGAGTTTTGCAAACAGAAAAAGAATCACCAAGCAGAAGTTGTTTGAAAACCTCCATGATGATTTAAAAAAATCCACACTAATAATTTATGTTGAAATATTCAAGCAGAAAAGTTGAGAGCAGAGCTGCCTTGGAAATGCTATTTCTTGCTGACATATGTTTTACAGATATTTTTTAGACCTTCAGACATCATGGCATTATTTATGTGTGTGCTGAGAACAAATTTGCTGCCTTCCAAGGCTTGTTCAAAAATGGTTTTTAATCACTCTATCAAAAATCTGGCTCTGCAGAAAAATTTGGATCAGCTGAAAAAAAAAAAAAGCTGCAGTCGCTCCTCAGTGTGTGTGGAGTCCTTGCACCATGCTGGTTCAACACTACCTCCTTTTAATTTTTACTGTTAAAAGGAAAGATCAGTGTTTGAGGGATAGGCTGGTCCTACCAGCATAATAAAGATGTTTTTTAAATTAGTCTTCCCTCTGACCGAAGGAAACCAGCAGTCTTTCTAGATATGTTTTAGTTGAGGAAAAAACAAGGAAGAAATGGCCATACTTCTTGTACCGAAGTGCTGGACTACTGCAGAGAAGAGAGCCCAGACAGAGTGACAATCCCAGCTGATTTTACAGGAAATGCCTTTTTAAAGAAAAGACACACACATTTTTAGCAGCTGATTTGCAACGATTTGTTAAAAAAATACCCTAAAATCCCAAACACAGAAAACAGATCCTCTACTTCTGTAGGGCTTGTTGCAGGCCCTTGAGAACAAAGAGCAGAATAATAGACCAGAGGACATCACCGAGGCTGTGCTGTGGTTTTGTAGCACCAGGTCACATCTCAAACCCCCCCAGCTGAGCTCTGCTGCTGTGTGAGCACGGCCGGGCCACTGCACTCACACCACAGCCGCCGTGGCTCCTTCGCTTGCTCACATCTCTGCGGGTGGAAGCCAGGGCTGGGCTAAACAAAACTCTTGCAAAGTATCCAGGAGAAACCCGTGAACTCAATGGAAAGCAGTTGGATTTTTGTTTCCCTCCCTTATTTGCCCTCAGACTGTTTGGACTGCAAATTTGCTGAAGGTTGATGTCGCAAAGGGGACGGGGACAACTTTCTACAGAAAGCACTGCACAGGCATCCTGAGCAGCACTCAAAAAGACTGAGCCTTTTCAAGGGATCAGAAGATCTAGCTGAAATGGGAGCTTCCCAATCCCTCAGCATGGGAGCAGCTGCTCTGCACAGCCCAGGACTTGCATGGCAGGACACATTTCCTGCTGGGATCGCAGCCGCACTCTGCTCTGCTCTCCCCAGCCCTGCAACTGCTCCTTGGGGACTTCGGGCAAGTCACTCTGTGCCTCGCCTTCCCCAGATGCAAAATGGACAGGAGGATACTTCACTCTGCTGACATTTTGGGTCAGGAATACAGGAGGCAGTGTCTGTGATGCAGTATTTGGGATGCAGTATTAGTGGTACACTATTTATCAACAAGGCTCCACTACCAATGCAGTGCTATCATTACAACTATTACCTTGCTATTGTTTTACTCCAGATGGAATCTGAGCTATCAGAAGTCATCTTGCTGTACTTAAAAATCTGCAAGATTGTAGCACTGAAAAAAAACAATTTGTAATTCTGAGGCCAGTATGCCAACCATATTTATTTATACCTCTATTTTTTCAGCTACCATATGATACAATCATGTTGGCAAAAAAGAAATATAAAGTGTCAGTTGTTGATGGCAACTTTAACACCTTCTATACTCCTTTCCCAAAGGCAAAGGATTATGTAATAAAAAGAAAGTCAATACTATTGCACTGAGGTTTGGAATTAGCATGATAAACTAAATTTTAAAACAGTACTGGCCGCATCCTGCACTTACAGATAATATAACAGAACTGATGACTTATAGGTGCTGCCACTGAGAATATAACACAGGAGACTGCCAAAGTAGTATTCCTATTTATGTCACATTACATTTATATTTCTTCTACACTTCCTCAAGCTGGAAGGCTGTGGTGTGTGGACTGTAAGCCTCAGTCAGGAAACTTGCTCCAATTCCAATTCCACTCCTCCTGCCTGAAGCCCTCAGTAAACCTTCCAGGAGCTCCTGGCTGCTGTGGTTTCAAGCCAATGACCCAGGAACAACAGCAAGCATCTTTGCATGGTTCAGATTCCTAAAATTCTCCTTTCCCAGGACATTAAAATATCATCCATGCTACTCTGGCACTTGCTTTGTTACTCATACCAGGATTTGTGTGCATTCTTCCAGGACCATTTATGCCATTCTCCCTTTTAATGACAAACTAGTGATGGTTCAGTGAGTCCAAACGTACCTGGTGTTTCCATCACTAAGATCTGTTGCTTGTGCAGTGCATTTCTACAAGCCATGCAGAAGGCACATCAGTCCACAGGGAGAGAGGAAAGATGCCTGCTTTCCTTATCCCTGGGAGCTGCAGGGCAGAGATGAAGGAGCAGTACAAGGATCACTAGTCAATGGTTCTAATTTCCATAAGCTGCAATGTATAAAACCTATCATGTGTGGGCATATGAACAGAGCACTAAACACAGGTAGAATCCCCACCCTGAGAATTACCCCTCCTCAGCCTCTTATCTATCCCTCTGCTGTGTCTAATCCTCTTAGTTTGTTGCTCTGCTGCTTCTTCTGTGATACCACGATGCCACTCACTGCCTGCATCCAGTATTAGCAGAATTTCTGCTCGGGATTCATTTAGGAGAAAAGTTGCTCAGTGGAATTGTACAAGTTTCTGGCTTGGCTCCTAAGTTGCTCTTCATGCTACACACCCACTGAGTCTTTTCAACTGGTCTCTTTCAAAGGGGACTCATGAGTGAGCAAATAAATCTAACTGTATCAGCAAAGTCACCTCCAGACACGCCAACAGCCATGTGCCTTGCACAGGATGCAATTATACAATTCCAGTAGTTTTGATGTTTCAAAATTATGACTTTCTCAGTTTCCCAGTGATTTTTCTCAGGTTTTATCATTTACCTCATCCATGCAGGCTATTTAGTGCCTAGATAGTTTACAGCAAAGATGGATTAAAGATCAGTTTAGCTATTAGCTCAGCCATTTCAGTCTGTCTGCCGGACTTTCTCCCAGAGATAGGCCAGTTCAGCAGCTTATCTTCTCAAATCTGCTCTTGCACATGTGACCCATATTTGCATATGGCACACATCCCATGGGACAGCACGTTTGGTCCTTTGTGTGCTGTATGTTACTGTCCCTTGTACAACGAGCTTGCTTGGGGTTTGGTAACTGCCACGAGAGCAGGCACACAGGTGTGCATCACACTGCAGATATCACCATGGGATTTACCCACAGGGACTGAACAGTAAGAACAGCCTTGTATTAAAATTAAGCTTAAATAAAATGAAAGCAAAGGCCTACAAATCATAGCTAGAAATGGTATTGAATATGAGAAACTCAGAACAGCAGAGCTTCTCATAGCTGAGAAGCGGAGTCTATTCAGACTTTCTTGACAGCTAGAGCTATAATTTGATACTTTTATAAAATACAATTATTACTAGTAACAGCAGTAAAAAGACCCTAATGCAAAAGAAATTTTTATTCTTACCATCAGGTTGGAACAGCCTTCTTTAATACCTATTCAAGGCAGGTCTTGAGGCTGTGTTTGGTCTTCAGGGTGAGTAATATTGTGCTAGGTAATGATTTGTTCTTGGGAAGTCTAGCTGATTAGCTTCCTGATAACCTTGGATGGAGAGCATTAGTGAAGAACAAAATGACATTATAAAGACAAAAACCACTTACCAAAGAGCAGACAAGGACTCTGCCTGGACACATGCACATTGATGGCTTGGCTTGTTAGGTCTGTATTTCAAGACCGTACCTAGAGGAGCTCAGATTTATTTTTGAGCACGGCTTTGGATGTGACAAAGTCCAGCGGCGATCAGTATCCAGTGTTATTACCGCGGAAAGGGTCCCGACCATCAGCACTTGCCAAACTGCCTGCGAGCCCGCAGTGGCGGTCACTGGTGGCACATGTCCTGTTCAAACCCGGCTCATCTCCTTCCCCAGCCGAGCCATGCGAGGGCAGCAGAGATTGCGGCACGGGAGCCGTGTGCGGGGACACAGCGGCTGTCCCCTGCCTCGCCACCACAGGCACTTCTTCCATCGCTGCTGGACATCCCACGGGATGACAGGAACCTGCGTCCGGAGAATCAGACCATAAATAAGTCTCTCTTGAGGTCATAACACTTCTAAACTTTTGCGATGGAGTCACCACCCCTGGAGGGATTTACAAGACGTGTAGATGTGGCTCTTGGGGATGTGGTTCAGCGGTGGGCTTGGCAGTGTTGGGCTAATGTTTGGACTCGAGGATCATAGAGGGCTTTTCCAACCTGACTCCAGGACACTGACCCACCTACAGTGCAGGGAGAGGAGAGCATACAGAGCAGCCAAAGCCCGTGAGCGACTTTCACGCCTTTAGCAGAAAAAGCTCAACACCGGGATTCCGTCTGCACCTGACTCTGATTTCCAGAGTCTTAGTTAAGTCTGTTGGATTTGGTGACACTGAGCGAAGGAAACGCTGCCATTGCCACCCTGCGAGCCCGAGCCACAGCTCTGCCCTGCAGTCGCCAAGAGGTGGAGCCGTGCGCCAAATCCCCACCGCCAATAAATGCGACCAAGGGCTTTTAGCTCTTTATTCATCCACTTCAGGCAGGCTGATCCCGAGGCTCCATCCAAAGTCAGCTGATGTTTACACGCAGCGATAAATCAAGCAGAAAGCGCTGACGGTAATGCTGCTCGCTATCGATCGGGTGCTGCAGGTGATGTTCGGGGAGGGCCGGCCATTCCCCCCATCCCCTGGGAAATGGGGTTGTTCGGGACACACCAAGGCACCAAGGACGAGCTGCTGAGACGATGCTTAGGTTTTCTGCTCCCTGTCTGTGCTGGGCTGTCCTGATCACCCTTGCACTTGATTCGGAGGCTCAAAGAGGGCCAAGCAGTCCAAGTCAGAGGCAGGGCATGGAGAAGCTGACACAGATGCTTTTCTCTAAGGTGCCTCTCGACCCTATAATCTTCCCCCTGTCACAGAAAATCTTCAGCTTTTCCTACAATGGTACATTCTGCTTCCTTGCACCTCTTTGCCCAGGGACGTGGTGCTTGCTGGCTGCCAGGATGGATGCCCTTCTTCAGCCAGAAGTTGAGCCAAGCCTGTTTGCAGGAGCTGGAGGGACAATGCATCTGAACATAAATCCCATGCATCTGTTGGCAGCTCAGGCAAGGATGGCTGGTTGTTTGAAACTGCTCCAAGCCAAGGACTCTGGTTAGGTTTCATCTGGACCATTCCACATTGAAATAGCTGTTCCATTCCTGGTGTAATTTTCATGAAGGAAAATTTGAAAATCTGAGATATTAATTTTGCAGGAACACTATTTCTCACTTAAAAACAAACATCTTGTGAAAATTCCCAAGAAGATCTGAATAATGCATCTGTAACACTGACAGGCAAACCCTGTGATCATGTGTCTTTCATTGCCTGGGGTCTATTTAAGCTCTGAATCCCATCTGTGATGCACAAGGATGGCTACTAAACATCCCAATAAGAGAGCTGTGATTTATCTGCAAATATATCCTACAATAATCTTTTCTGGTACTTGGTGTAATAAAGGGAATGTTGTCGTTGATTACCTCACTGATATGTAACTTTCTGCTGGCACATCTTTCACAGTAAGGTTATAATAACATCACTCTTCTGCATCTCTGCCAGATACTCAACTCTTTATTTTCTGTTCTGTCATATAAGCTGAGTAATTTATATGCCTGTTCGATACAAAAGGTGGTTATTATATGTTTCAAGAAAGAGATTTGACAATACCTGCCTTATAAGAAATACCGAGTCATAGAGAGGCAAAGCAAAGGAAAATGCTGTAAATCAAGAGGTGACAAGGCAGTTTTCAGATGAAATATTAGAACACTGTTCAGAGTTCCACAAACAAATATGTTGAATTATAGACAAAAAGCCACTTTCTAGCATTTGTCCTCTGTTGCTGAAGTCCTTTTAGGGACATAAATCCCACTGAAGTCAAACCATGTCTATAAACTAAATTCCAAAATTAATCCATAAGTAGAGTCTGACATGGAAATGCTTATTATTAGTTTGATTTGTACAAGATGTATAGATATGATTTCAAATAAAAGCAACATTATGGAAAAAATTACGTCAGTTGCAGTTTTGTCTGAATAAGGACTGCACAGTATGAATGTGTCCCAAAATAACACATCTGCAGTGATCTAAGTGAAGCTTAGCTAACATTCCCGGCACTGTATTTTTACACAGGTAATTCTATGTGACTGCTTAACCCCAGCTCTTAAACAGCATTGATTTGACAAATGGATGGGGGAGAGCCCCTTGGCTCTCCTTCCAACCTATACCACATTGCAAGTGGATGTACTTCAACTGAGGGACTAAGAACCCTCTGCTGTTTGCAAGTGCCATCACAGTCTGCCTCCAGCCATCCAGGCCAGCAGCCAGGCACAAAATGTGGAGATTTAAATACAGCAAGAGCACGAGGTGAGATAAACCCATTTGGGTGTGGGACTGTGTGGCAATGCAGTGAGGGAGCTGCAGAAATGTTCTGCTTTCCTGCAGATGACCAGGGCAGGTAACCCCAGCACAGCAGGCAGGACTCAGAACATAAACTATTAGGGCTTGAGTGCCAAGAACTGATCATGCAAACTGCCTTGATCCCCGTGAGGAGAATGCCTGAGCGCCGTGGGAAAGAGCAGCTCATCGTGGACAAACATCCAGTGTTGTCAATCCAATGCTGAACTCCTCTTTAGAGGCTCACAGGACAAGCCCACCCTGTTTCTGCCACTCTGTTCTGTCCTGCTTTCCAAGGCAGTGCTGCTCCACCAGCAGCCAGCTCCTGGGAAGCACCTCCATGGGAACCACCCTGCTGTCCCTGGACACCACCATGCAGCCCTTGGCAGCCAAAAGGAGCAGGGTTTGTCCTGGGCAGCACCTGGCCTTTGCAACATCACAGAGGAACAGCAGACCAAAGGCATGGGAAGAGAAATTCATGCTGCTTCCAACTTCCCCTTGAGCAGAGATATAATTTCCCAGTCTGAGACTGGAAATCCAGACCCCAATTCAGAGAGCAAGGTGAGATTATTATTAGTTCTCAATTAAAACAGGAAGATCATTGCCACTGAAGATGGAAGAGGACATTCCCTGTCTCAGATCAGCCCACCTGGGAAAGGAAAAGCACCCTCACATTGCACTGGGGAGAGGAATGCATGTCACTGCTCTTTTGAGGCAGCAGCTTGGGTAGGAGCCTGGTGACAACAGATGTGATCCTCCTCTAGAGGAGCTGCTGAACTGTGAACATGCAGCAGTGGATTTCCAAGCCGAGCAATACCTGCTGCCTTGAGTGACCTACTTTTTTTGCACGCTATGTGAATAGGGTTAGGCAACAGTTAATTTGGTGCTGAAAACTGAAACAGTTGGGCAGAAACAATTACCACATGTCTGGTGAATGCCATGGCAAACCTCAGTGCCCCTGGCAGGGGCTCCTGGGCAGTGCTACATTTCAGTCTCATGCTTTGGGAAGATATCCAGCAGGAGCACAGAGCTTTGCTAAATTGAGCACAATCATTCAAATTAATTTATCAGATCCAACAGAAATTTTGCTTATTACCATGAGTGGTAGTTTAACAAATGTACTGGTTTTAAGGGTATTTCTTAAATCATAAAAAATGAAAAGCATTTTCATGTTGAGCATCCAAGCAGTGCTGTGCATCCAGATGAACAAAGCTGAGTGAGGTTTTCAGCAGGATGAACACACCAGCACATCCAGCTTTCCCAATGGCTTTGCCACAAATAACACCAGCTCTAAAATCCCACCCTATGTCACCATCGCTCTTCACTGGGCTCTGTGCTAGCAGGTGTCTCATGATTCCTCCCTACCATTATTTAACTTCATTTGGGTCAGCAAGCACTCACTTTTATCTGTACTCATTTATATTCATCCCTAGTTGAGTCTTCACTGATATTTTAAATATTTGTCACCCATACGAGGAGGAGAAACAAGTTAACAAGTGAATCACTCATTTGGACTTTGCATTAGTTTCCCCTGCCTGTGCTAAACTACTAATAACTGCTTCCAAAGTTGGGATTCGGTATGATATTTCACCATATATATTTCAGTATTATATGGTACTTTGTGTACAAATTCTAATTTTTTAACAAAATCTGATTTCGTGATACATTGGCCAATTAAATTAAACAGGTCTCCTCAAATGAACCCCAGTTACCAGCAATAAACTTAACCCCAATAGTTGCAGCTAAAAAGCCTGGTGTGTTTTATCTCCCTTTTTTTTTTCCCAGAATGAGATCCTGGCACCCTAATTCACAGGCACCAGAGCTGATCTCCACAGAGAGTCGCAATCAAGTCAACTCTTTCTTTGCAGCACAAAGGAAATCACATTTCTTTGAAATGCCGAGGAAATCTGAATGTGTGTTCCTGTTTAGCATGATTAAGGTGTCACATAGCACTCCCACGCACCCCGACACAGAGAACTTCTTGCCGGCTGCTGATGTCAAAGCAAATCAGCTGAAAACACAGAGGGGTTCTGAGAAACACAACTAGGACACGCCAGGCAGGCTGGCAAGGAGCTACCCTGTACCATAGGGACTGGGCAACCTCAGGGACCACCCTGAGGCAGGGCACAGGATGGGGACAACAGAGCAGTCTCCCCTGCCCCCCAGCATGTTTCTAATACAGGCATGGGGCACAGATCTTTCATCAGGTAGAAATTTCTACGTGTGAGCTGCTCATTATAAAACCCTGATAATAACACTGCATGTATCCATAGCAATTGGGAATCTCTCCAAGGGGTGCACTGCTTTGCTTTTGGATTTTCCCAAAACCTTCTCTCTGTGTGCTCCATTTTGGTCCCAGTTCTGCAGGACATATCTCTGTCTTTCCCTGTTCTGTCTCTCATCACCCCGATGATTCCGGCTGCCATCCTCTTGCTTTTCTTCAGCTCTTTGTTCTGTATATTTTTGCTTGTGTCCTGTGGTTTGTCCACTATTAACATTAATAATTTAGGAAATTGTCTGCTTCTGCTGAAATCAATTCCTGTGCTACTGCTGCTAAGTGCTGGACCTGGGCCCAAGAGCTGCTGAGATGGGGACCAAACAAAGGCAAAAAAAAATGAAATGAGAACAGAGGAAAACAGGCATCTCATCTTTGAGCACCTTGTGAATTTAGGTGGGGATGCTCAAAGCCTAAGAAACACCAGCACCAAATTTCAGTTGAAATATTTTTTTTTTTCCATAGGTCTCCCACGTGTTACCATCCTGGTGCTGGAAGAATTCGGCCTCAGTGCAGGAGCCCATAAGGTCCATCCCCCAAGGCAAAGCTGCTCAGGCACAGGAAAAGGGGACTGACCTCTGCCTCTGCAGCTGCTCACCTAATGAAAACTGTAAAGAGCCAAAGTGCTTGTGCAGTGCTAGTGATGGAAGTGGCTCTTTCTGAATGCCATCAAACCTCCATCCCTCTGCCACGGTCCATCTCCCAGAGCTGCACCAAACTCATGCAGCAGAGACGTCCTGATGGTGACTCATTTCCCTGCCAGTGGCAGAGGAAGAAAAGCAACATGTGCCTCAAGGCTCAAGCTGGGGACCAAGTTCTCCTGATTTGATTCTCTGGCCTACACAGCTACACTGCTGAGGGCCTCACGTGGGGAAACTGTCAGAGGGCACAGACTCTGTCTTGGAGGCACATTTATGTTTGTAATCCCAGGACTTTAATAGCTCTGTGAGAGAGAAAGATAAGTAACAAGATAATGAAAATAGTGATTTAGGGACCAGGTATGCAGACAGTTTGACTAAGGCTGAGAGGATAAATTCATCTGGTATAACATCACTGAAGCTCAACTCTCATCTCTGCTGTTGAGTCATACAGCTGGGCTCCTCTCTCCTTCCTAGAGCAGCATTTTAGCAGAACTTTTTAACTGGGTTTTTTAAGTAGCTGGATTAAGACACCACCCCCAGATATAAGCAGGCTGCAGCTGTCCCCTGAGGGCAGGAGAGATTGGCTGGCCAGAGGAGGGCTTGTGCCAGGACTGGGGCTCAGCTCCCACCAGGAGCTGCCAGTGCCCCACAGCTGGACCGAGCCCTGGCACACCCCGGGAGCAGCAGGAATCCTGGGAGCACAGGGAGGACACCACCACACAAATCCCACTGGCACTCCCGAGGAGTGGGCATGCCAGGAAGGGTGTGGACACCCAATGCCTCCACTTGCCTCCTCCTCAAGGGCTTGGCTGATGTCCCCTGGGGACCACAGGCCCGGATGCTGGGGACCCTGTGCTTCACTCCACAGCTGGATCCAAGCCATGTCCTTACCCTGGTGCTGGCTGCCCACTCACACAGAATGTGAGGACACACTTCCCATAGCCACTGAGCTGGAGGTGCCTGCAGGCTGGGCAGGAATGCAGTGCCAGTCCTGATGGGTTACGGCCAGAAGCCAGCACAGTCACATAATTAAATAACAAGAGCAGATTAGGCAATCTCTGTGCCTCACGTTGACAGGGCTGGAGGAAAGAACAGAACATGTAATCACATGAGGGGGGTTCTTTCTTTATTTATTTACTTTGAAAGAAAGACAATACTACAGCACTGCAAGAGGTGGCATAGCATGCACTAATTGTGCTACTGAGGATATTCCTCTCTTGCAGGTTTCAGGATAAGATTGAGATTTTTATTAAAGCCTAAGGGAGAAAAGAACCAGAGGAGCTGGCATTCGCTGAGAATTAAGCCCCAAATTCACTTAATGCTTATTCAATAGCTTCTGCCTCTCCATTTGGCTAACCTGCCTAAGAACACATTCACTTCTTCACATCAGCAACCTGCAATCAGAAAAATCACCTGTAATCCAGCTCCCTCCAGGCACAGACCAATAACTACACGGTCTCACTGACAGATCAGGCTAAATAAAAAGCACAAATCCACAATCTGCTATCAGGAGATGTCTAAGGCTTCCTTCTTTTTATAGTTTGTGCCAAGATATTCCTGCTGAGTCACTGGGTTGGCAGAGCCATGAGCTGGAGAGAGCTGCCAGAGCTGACCCAGAGCAGGGGCTGCCGCTGCCTGCAGAGGCTGAATGGGAGCTGTAAGGAGCACCTGGGCACTTTCCTTGGGCCTTCCTGGCAAAGCTGCAAGCCAGGATTGGAGTGAAATTGTATTGAAGAAATAATCTGACTGGTACAGGAGGTGCTTTAGCTGGATTGCTTCACTGGCTTAACAGGCAACAAGACATTCACTTATTTGTCTCCCCAACCCAAGGATGTAATTTGGTGACTCACCACCATTCAGGTACCAGTAATGGCACTTGGAGTTTTTCCCCAAACAACTGATTTCAGATACATAATTCATTTAGATCATGTTAAAAAAATATTCTCCTGATTTTTGTCTCTATGGTGCTAAACACATCACGTAACGCCTTCTGCAGCAGTGACCTGGCATACCCTGAATTTGGGAATCATCCAGACAAATGAGGCTCTCTGCTTTTTTGAGTCACCCTTCTGAAGTGATCTGCAGAGAAATGATCTGCCTGAAAAGTTACAACCCCAGATTGCTAATAAATGTCCCCAGGCTTTAGCAAACCTGCCAAAAGCTCGCTGGACTTAGTGCAGCATCTTTGGTTTAGTAAAGACCTCCCTCAACATGCAAGAGGGCAGGTACCCTGGGCTAGAGGGGACTTGTGGGGTACATGCAAAGACACATTTTGTCCTATTTGGGAAATTGCTGGCTAAGCTACAGGTGACACCATTCCCTGGCAGTGTCATTCGTCCTGACACCTTTTCAGTGGGAAGGCAGCTCGTCACGGCCGAGATGTGTGTGGAGTTGCCTTATTTACTCTCCTGGGGTGGCATGAATCAGAGTTGAAAAGTGCAGTATATTGAAGTCAACCCATATTCCCAAGAAGTGCGAGTGTGAGTCACTCAGCAGGGAGATTCTGCCAGGGTCCCTCCTGGACGACCCGGCTGTGTTAAACACGCCGGAAAATCCGTGGATAAAAAAACCCCCAGTGACGCACAGGAGCCGAGTAGGCTCCGTGCCTTTTTGGGGAAGCTTCTGAAACGCCAACGTTTCCTCTTGATCAATAATCTGGTTGGCAGAGCAGGGCTTTGAAGCAATCCAGAAAGCTCAGCTCTCTGCTCACATGGCCACTGCTGCTGCTCTCCGGGAAGATGACGCGCGGGGTAACCCCGGGCGCAGGCAGGGGAAGGATTTCTCCTGCACATCTATTTAAATCTCCTGGAAGAGCTGCTGCTTACAGGAAACATAATGCAGCATGTGAAAGGGCTTTCTAGGGATGGGAAAAGAAAAATTTTTTTAAGAAGAGCAAATCCCAGCCCAAGGTCTCACAGCTGATTTCTGGATTTCCCCATCATCGCCTTTCTCTCTTCTGTCCTCATTAAATACCATTTGTGGGGTTATCACGGGCTGCTTACTGCAGCAAGTCAGCTGGAACATTCAGACAGGGGTTTCTTGGCCTTACATCCCATCACTCCTCTAATTCTCCACTTACCAGAGCTGATCCTCCTGTCCCTGCATCCACCACAGCGAGGACACCGCTGTCTTGGCAATGTTTTCCATGCTGTTGTCCTGACTCAAAATACAAGGAAAAGCCACTGACAAGAATATTTCCAGATAAATATCTCATTAATTTCAACCACAGGCAGCTGTGAGTCATTTCCCTTTGACTACACTCCTCTCTAGTGACCAGAAATCGGGTAGTGGAGGTCTGGTACTGTGTAAAATTCATAATTATTTTGAAGGTATATCAATAAATTGATAATTATTCTCAAAAATTCGGACCTAAAAAAATCCTTCATTTTCTCAAGAGATTTGCTGTTAGTTAATCGCCTTTGCTCCTACCACAGCTGTGGGATAAAATTAAGCCATTTTACTGCAAAACTGTTGGACTTCCTTTAAAGACTCAAGGAGCAGGTTGGGCTTTCCTCAAACCACAGTTCTGTCTCCTGGTAAATTGTGTCTTTTTCCCCCAAAATAAAAGTGGCATGAGGTGATTTTCAGCCCTGGTTACCTGCTCTGCTGCTGCCTCAGTGCACCAGGCTGGCTCCCTCGTGCCATTGGGATTTGGCAGCTCTGCTGTGCCACTGCTGAGCTTTTCCCTTCTTTCCTTCCCAGCAACTGGCTCAGCTCAGCCTCGGCATGACTTGGAGCCTGATGGATCACAGACCCTGAGCCTGAGTGCCAGCACTGTCTCACATACCAGATGTTTCTCTTTTAGACACATTGCTGCTTTTTGGGTTTTTTTTATTTTTCTGAAGTAACAACAGCTTGACCAAGACCCAACCCCTCAGTTTCTAAAATCAAAGCTAGAGCTGTACCTCAGAGTGCAGACAGGCAAGGAGCCAGTCCCTGGTGGGGTCACACAGGGCTGGCCATGGTCACACGTGGAGTGATGCAGTGGCATCATGTGACACAATCCATCACTGGAGCCTTTAGGCCTGTACTCAATATCCACTTAAAAACACAAAACCAAACAAAGATTCCCAGACTCCTGTTTAATCACTGGGTCTGCCTTAAAATGAGCTAGAAAAGAACATTTTTCATTAACTTTCGTGGGATTTGGATTATATTTTTTCACTGGAGATGAATTCATGGCAGGACAACCCCCAGCCACCAGCCAGCAGCCAGCCTGCCACTGTGTGGAGAGGCCTGTGGATCCTCCTGGGCTGTCAGGACTGCTGTGGGAGCACTGGTTAGGGTGCTCACACTTGGCCAACTATGGCACAGCTTCAGCTGAGCACAGCACTGAAATCAGGACTTTATGCAAACCTAAACCTCTTGCCAATTATTTTTCATCACATCATTCACTGCTTGCTAGCCTTGGGTTCACCCTGGTGACTAATGACTGCTCTTGTCTGAATTCAGTGCATTTCTAGAGAATAACCAAACTTCAGGAGAAGCTTCCCATTTCTACTAATGAAGAGGAGGGAAAACGTGATGGTGGGGGAGGATAAACACTGTTGTCATATCATGAATTTCCCGAATTCTCCTTGGGGGTGGTCTCTGATGTTGTGNCCGTGTCCCCGCTGTCCCCAGGCCCCCCCAGGACATCAGCCTGGAGGAGTTCGATGACGAGGACCTGTCGGAGATCACGGACGATTGCGGCATCGGCCTCAACTACGACTCGGACCACTACGAGAAGGTGCGGGAGCCTGGTGGCCCTTGGGGACACCGCGGTGACACCGGGCTGTGACACAACTGCCACCACCGCGCTGGTTCTGGTGGCTCTGCTGGCAAAGCGCGTGACCCAGGGAGGGTCCCTTGTCCCTTTTGGGGGGGTGTTGGGGACGCTGCCACCGAGGGGAGGGTGTCCCCGCCGCTGTCCCCGTGTCCCTGAGCCGGTGCCACCCGCAGGACTGCCTGGTGCTGGAGCGCGGGGAGCAGCCGCACCCCGTGTGCACCTTCCAGGACGACTTCCAGGAGTTCGAGATGATCGACGACAACGACGACGACGAGGAGGAGGAGGAGGAGGAGGAGGAGGAAGGCCCAGGACCGCAGTGGCTGGTGCTGGAGCTCGGGCGGGTTTCCTTGGCAGCCGCAAGCTCAGGGCACTCACCATACCTAAGTGAAGATTTTGTCACCATGGAAACATTGATGTCATCGGCTCTGCAGCAGCCTCAACCTCAACTGCAACTTTTTTCTCTTTTTGTTCCCCCCCTGGTTTGGGGTTTTTATTTATTTATTTGAGAGATTCTCACAGAAGATTACCCTGGCTGGGTCTGCTGAAACATCCAGGGATTCCACCAGCCCAGACCCCCCTCATGTCATTTGGGGGTACTGGGGAGCCCTTCACTGGTAGCAGTGGGATGGGGCTGCATTTTGGAAACACCCATCAGGACTGTGCTCTGCTCTCCGTCCACTGACCCATTTTCCCTGTCCTCATAAATCAACTGCATTTCCAAGAAAGGTGGTTTGGAAGCTCCCAAAACGTGAAGGAGGTGACCTGGGCAGAGGCTTGGCACTCTGGGGTCCTGCAGTTCTCACTGTCACACGCACTGTGGCAGAGCCACCACCACTCACTCTCCTGCCAGGAGGAGCCAGACAGATCTCCAAAGAGGGAATTCCACAACTCCATGAAGGATGTGATGCTGTGTGAGCATCCCATGGCCACGTACAGCCCTGGATGTGCAGTGCAGCTTTGTCCTCAGTGCTCAGGGGAGGTTCCCCTGAGCTCTAAACCAAAAACCACTCTGACAATGACACCCAGCACAATTTCTGAAGAAAAGGGTTGTGAAGGAGCAGGACCTGGCATCCTCACCAGGCTGGAGCAAGGAGACTCTGCCAGCCTCAGTTCCAGGGATGGATTCCATCCCATTAGCCACATCCACGATTCCCCCAGAGCCTCCTTTAACTTATCAGTTAATAGTGGACTGTTGCAGAAGTCTGGGTCAGACTGTTCCAGCCAAAAATACTCCACCGAGTTCACTGCAATGTTAAAACAAGAATTTCACCTCAGTGAGGCCAGGAGCTGTGCCTGAGCTCAGCTGCCCCTCACAAAGCCCTTCCCCCAAGTCACAGGGAGGTTTGTTTCAGCTGTAGCTGGGATTTTTATAAAAGTCTGATTTATTTTTTTGTTGCTACAATGGACAAATTCTGCTCCTACACTAGGCCATTGTGTAGAGCAGAATCTCTCTTCCTTACCATGAAGGGGATCTTGATGGGCCCCATCCAGGCACAGGGATGCTCCCCCAGCCCTGCCACTGCTCATCACATCTGTCAGGCCTGGAGAGTACCACATGGAAGGGAAACAGCTGGTAAAACAGAATCAGAGAACAACATAAAACCCTAGTCAACAGACAAGTTTACAATACTTCTTCTCTTCCATAAACAACAATCAACCACAGACTGTGTGTTTCTTACATTATGGCCCAAACTGAAATTTGAAGTACTCCTGATGAATGTGTTTATACAACCTTCAGGGATCAAACTCTGCCCCTCTGCAGCAGTAAATAACCAAACCTAGCCCCAAGATCATAAAGCACCTGGCAAATGAGTCACTAACGTTAATTATCCTTAATGTCATCACAATAGGTAAAATATAGAAAGAAAAGTGTCCCTAAGCCAAGGTTTCAGTATTTCAATATAAGGAGGTACAGTGCATGCTAAAGACAGCAGCAACTTATTAAAGTAAGACAGTGGGTCTCTGACCTCACATTCAAAGCAAACTTCTCTTTTTAAAAGAACTTTTTTGTAATTTAATGCAAAGGCAGGGATTTCATAGCAAAGGCTTATTTAAAAACAGGAGATTCTGGGTGGGAGAGCCTGCTACGATTTGAAAGTATCTCAGTATCTACTGTGAACAACTCAACTTCAAATGTATGCTGCATAAGAATTAAAGGATTAATGTTTGATATCCTATCCCAGCTGGAAGAAAAATTAACAAGGAACTGGTTACTATATCAACTGCCAGATCTGTGAAGCAAACTGGTGAATTTAGGTGCTGAGACCAATTTAATGGTCCGACCACAAACTGGGAAATCTGTTCTCCTACACAGAGCTCTGTTTGGATCTTTGTAGAGATTGGTAGGAAAAAGATATTTACATCAACAAGGTTCATCCATGGCCAGCAGATCTGTGAGGTTTGGGTATGTATGTATTTTAAATCTGATTGAGCCTACTGGAAAAATTAGAAAGGTATTACAGTACTTGTTCTAGCTGGCTGGTGAAAAGCATGAGTGAGATTACCTAAAAAAAAGAAAAAAGCAGGTATCAGGCTAGCAGGAAAAATACCTGCATGTTTGATATTACTGGCAAAAAGACATTCCAAGATCCATTATTAATAAAAATGGCTAATCTCAAACATTTATTTAAGCATTTCCCCTGTCAATAGAAAAGAAAATGGAAAAAAAATGCATTGTAACATCCACTTAAAAGAAATATTTTGATATGTGCACTCCATTTAGTTGGAAAAAATAATTTCAAATTCAAGAGACAACAATATTACTGAGTGATGTGTTCTAATGGGCACATCTGGTCGGTGTTTCAGGGGCTGGGAGAGGTCAGCACTGCCCTTAGCAGCACTTACTGCCCTACTGCTTATAGATGTTTGTAAAGTTTCAAGGATTAAAAATCCTTGTACATATGAGAGAGGAGTGCTCTGCTGCTCCCAGCCATCAGTGGAAATCCCAAAGAAAGGAACAGACCCAGCTGATGCTCTTCTCCAGACCCAGCAGTCCTGGGTGGAGCTGGCATCCCTGCTTTGCTTTTACCTCATTACTATTTGATTCCTCTACTGCATTTAGGGATTCCTAGTCCAGAGCCCATGTTTTTCCCAAGAGGACTTTCCCTGAACAGAGGATTGATGCTCTCTGGGAAGCACAAGGAGCATCAAAGACACTTCTTGTGCTCGCTCAGGGATGGAGTCTCCCCAGGCCCTGGGGACCAGGCCAGGCCACAGCCCCAGGACAAGCTCTGGGGACAGGAGATCAGGACCCTGAGCAAGCTGCAGACCAGCTCCAGGGACACTACAGATTCCCCACACCTGCCCAGTGCCACCACCTCCCATAGCTCTCCATGATCCAGCATCAGGCAAGGAGCCTCAGGTCCCCAGGGATGGGAGCTGTGGATAACCTGGAGCCCATGAACAACACATACCAGCCTCTTACCTGGTAAAAACCCCACCAGACAAAGCTTCAGGCCAGCAGCTGTTTCAGCACTTCCCTACAAGCAAGTCCATGCTGAACTCTCAAGATTTTAGGTATTTTAGATATATATTTCACTCTCTGAGCAACAAATAAGCTGAGCCCACACAGCTGGGAAACTGGAGGCAAAGGTACTTAGTGAGATTCATCTCTTGTGTTTGGTCTTCTGAAACTCAAAAGGTAGCTGTGAGCAGTGGAGGCAGCAGTAGGAAGGCAGGACAACCACAGGGTTTTAATGAGGACAGGAGAAAATTGCTCCCAAAACTCGGCAGTGCTGAGGCTTTGTGCTCTTTGGACTCACATCAGAGCTGCTGCTGGAGCTGGGGTTGAAAGCTGAGAGCTGCGGGTGAGACAAGCCCCCGGCATTCCCGGTCCCCGGGAAGATGGGCTGCAGTCACCTCCCAAACGGAACCAGGCAGCTTTTGAACGGCTCCATTATCAGCGAGCAGCAGCTGGGCACAGGCAGAAAGGCATCATTATCCAGAGGAAACCACCAGCCAGCCACGAGGCCCAGAACTCTGCTACAAAAAGCTCAGGAAAAGCAGAGTGCAAGCTCAGACACAGCATCTCTGTTACAGCACATCTAATCCCCATCTTCTCTGAGCAACAGGAGAATCCTCACTCAGACACAATCCTGACACAGCCTCACAATGCTGCTCTGCAATTGCCACAGGCTGAGACCAAAGGCAGCTGCCCTGGCACAGTGATGGCTCCAGCCAGGTGAGACAGACCCCAAGTACCATTTTACTTAACCCCACACTGATCAACCTCACTCAGACTTTGTTCAGCCTACTGCCACAGCAGGGGGAGATTCTGCTGTTTCAGGAGTCAGGAGCAGGGAAGAAGCACACAGGAGTTTCAGGAGGCTGTTGCAGAAGGCAGGAGTTGAAGGAGATCACACACCCTTCCCTGCTCACCCAAGTCACCCACGGAGATCTCAGCAAAGCTCTGTGGATGTCCAGGCTTCTCCCACTGCTGATAATCCAGGTGTGGTTGTGGAACCCAAATGCTGTCACCAGTTCCCCCAAAGGCAGAGCCTGGGGAGCTCAGGGAGGGGTCACTGTCCACAGCAGGAAGAGCAGCTGTATCCAACATATGCCTTCATCTCACCAAAGTCTAAAGCTCTCCTTCCTTGGGCAATTTCACAGCCCCTCACACATCCCAGGAATATTTCTGGCTCTTCTTGGTCCAGAAAGGTTTTGTGAAGTCCTTGCTGTTGCCAGGGCAGGACAGCCCAAACAAACTCAGCTATGGCTGTCTGGTTTGAGCAAAAGAAAAAAAAATAAAGGCAGGTTATTCTCAAGGGCCATCCTGTGTGAACTTCTTAGCTTGGCTGGAAGCACAGTACAAACCCTCGTGTTTCTCTATGTCCTGAAGTCTCTTTTGTGGAACATAATACAGATTAAAGTGAGAGTACAGGAGCCAGGCCACACAGGTGATGAAGGCAGCTCTCAGCACAGCTGCAGGAATTGGTTTCAAGTGGGGCCCATTTGTTTGAAGACTGAAGAAGTTCAGGAGCTGTGCAGACATTGGAGGCAGAGTCATGGAGCTCCAGCTGGGTCCCTGCTGGTGTCCAGCCCACACCCTGCAGGATTTCATCCAGGACAGCAGGAGAACACAAACATGGCACATCCCTGCTTCTGGAGGCTGCCCTAAAATACACCTTAATGTACAGAAACCCCTCTTGAGCCTGGAGATGCTCCAGTGGTTCCCTCATTGCCTACATCAGGCAACCAGTGCAAGAAACTCCCTCACCAATGCAACTCCTTTGATGGGCACTACAAAGACTCCTTCAGCCTTTGGAGGACTGGGGAGAGTGCAGAACACAGGCTTGGGGAGGGATGCAAGAACAGGACACACAGAGCTCAGCCATCCTCCTCCTTTTCCTCCTTCTCCTCTCTTCTAGGTGGTGGCTCCTCGAGCCTGGGGAGTGGTGACAAACACCCTGGCTGCCTCTGCTGGTCCCCCTGCTCTGGAGTCTGCACCACCCACAGCATCCCCACATCATCAGCCAGCCAAAATCTGCTTCAAAGAAAACACAAAGCACGCAGCTAAAAGATATTCACTTACAGTTTATTTTTGCCTGAAATTATTTCACATCTCTTTGTACACAGCTACAGAACAGTAGTAGTAAACCATTGGTAAAAGCAACAGTGCTAAGGAAAATGTTGGCATATTTTTTTCTTCTTTTTTTTTTTCCTTTTTCTTCTTCTTCCTTCCCATACTGCATCTTCATACAGTCTGGGATTTGAAGGGGGGGGGAAAAACCTGACACACTACATGAGTTAAGACTCAATTTCTGTTTCNGGTTTTGTTTTTTTTTTTAAATAAGCAGCTCTGTACAATGAAGGCTCATTATGAAAAAAAAAAGTCAACAGCATAGTTATAAAAGAAACCACAATTTTTTAAAAAATCATCCTCTAAGCAACTGTGGAATTTGAAAAATGTAGCAGTCACATTTACAGACAGGTCAGAGCTATCGGATCAGCAACACCGCGATTTCCTCAATCTCCCCAGAGGAACATGCAGAACAATGCGTGCACAGAACAGGGCAGGGAGGGGGGCACAGGACAGGGGAGGGAATGAGCGGAGGGGGGGAAATAAAATAAAAAAAAAAAA
>VXBI01007755.1:233187-251627 GCA_013397375.1 Toxostoma redivivum | reverse complement strand
GGGAAATAAAATAAAAAAAAAAAACAACAGAAAAAGCTGATGCACAAAGTGGAGGGAGAGCTTTTTTTCTCTTTTTGAAATATCGGACGTAAACAGAAAACAACAGAGGCAACTCGTAAAATCTACAGTTTGCAAACACCCCACTGGTAAAATAAACGTCTTGTCCCCATCTCCCATGTTTAAACCTGACATGGCTTAGAAGACTCAAGAAAGTTTTCAGACTTTGGAAGGAATTGTGACTTTTATTAATCCCTGCACTCCCTCCCCCAATAACCATGCCCCCCTTGATAAAGATTTTCCTTCCTATTTGATAACATTTGAGGCATTTTGAAATCAAAAAGACAACGCGATGAATGTTGACAAAGAGGGAGTATAATACAGTTTGCATTACTAAAAGGCAATTCTTCAAGGAGGACATTTCCTTAAAAAAAATAATAATAACAACAAGACAGCAAACTAGTTTATACAGTACTATACGCAAAAAAAGGGTAAAAGAATTAACAATTCATAAATAAAAGACAGGTCCCAGACCCGTTATTTGTGAACCATTTTCTTAAATAGGTGCATTATGTAAATCTTATGTACAACAAAATTACTTTGCATAACAACTGCAAGGACATGAGGGGAAGTGAAAAACTTATTGGTTTTGGTTTTCTTCTCTTGAGATTTTTGAAGTTTGATTTTTCTGGAGCAAAACTGGTGAAACAGGAGTTCTGGCTGGCTGGGTGCCAGCCAAGGAAACCCAGGTAAGTAAGGACAAAGGAATATATTTTTTTTTTTTTCTCCACACGGCATAAAACACAAAGGCAAATAAAATCCACAAAGGTGTTTTTTTTTCCTCTTTATAATCCTCTTGCTGCTACAAAGTCCTTATTTTGTTTGTTTCCTTCCTTTTCAATTTAAATTATGTTGATTCTGAAATCACAAAGCCGAAAGAATCCGATGGGGTCCAGGCTTGCCCCGTCCTCCCAACACACGCAACTCCACTCTGCTACCCCACAACCACAACTCCTGCCACCAAGTTCCCAGACTCACTGCTCTACAGGAATTGGCCAAAAGTTATTTTCCGGTTTGTTTCAATCTGTCTGTTTTAAAAATCTTTTCCTTCTCACGAGAAGCAAAAGAGAAGAGTGGGAGGCAGGGAGAGTTCACCAGGCTTCGGTGTAGCGGACATCCACCTCCTTCAGGTTGGGGAGTTTAGCCTGTGAGGGGAGGAAAGGTCAGAATTAACAATGTGTTCAGGGCTCAGTACAAAGTTCCTGTCAAATCTCTTGTGTGGGATCATTCCCTGTACTTATCCAACACAGCAGTGGTATCCAAATCTGAGGAGGAACTGGGGGGGAGGGGGGTGTGAAAGAACTTCCTGGGGAAGGAGAACATCTTGCCCTGCGCTGTTGTTGGTGTTGATGACTGGCTGCCCTGGGTAGGGAAAGGCCAAAAGAACCTTGGTGTCCCGTGACTTTGTGTGACAGCAAGCCTGTGACCTTTGCAGGTCTGAAGACTGTATTTGTATTTTGAATGTGGGCTCCCAAAAGAGGATGAAAGCACCTCCTCTCCCCTTGGCAAGGGAAGCACAGAGCCCCACTGGTGCTGAGGATGACAGGCAGCCCAGCAGAGGTAAAGGGCAGACACAGCTTGCTGGCCTGGGAGCTCCTGTGTGGAAACAATCCCTGGACTTACTCAATTCAGAGGTCGCATCCAAATCTGTAGGAGGGCTACAGAAAAGCACCTCCCAGCAAACTGGGAGGATTGGTCTGTCAACTGCAGGAATAGGAGTGACACCCTGGGCCCCGTGCTGAGCTCAGCGTTGAGCTGGGAGAAGCAGGTGTAGCAATGGAACCACATGATGCTGAGCCATTGCAGACACACAGGACTAAGTCCCACCTGCTCTAAAACCCTGCACCAGGTCCAGATCAGACCCTGATCTTCATTTTTTATGCAAATGCTTAGCAAAACACATCTGTCCAACTTTTGCCATGAAGGCAGTGGACTCAAGCTGCAGCAGAGAGAAGAGACACATTCCTCCTTCAGCCTCCACATTGCTCATTTTAGCCTCCATGTACCAAAACAATTCGTTAAGCATTAGCAACTTTTGGTGTCTTGGTGGTCTCCCTTCCACAGCTCTGCTGCTTTTGGCCATCTCATTCCTGGATCACCCCACATGAGGCAGATGGGATTGGCTCCTTGGCTGTTCCTATGCCTCAATCCCCTTTCCACGCTCTCTGACCATAATTGCACTGCTAATTCTCTCAAAACAAATAAACATGTTTAATTAGGCCAGGGCATAATTGAGGACTTGGAAGTTTCTAGGAGTCATTATTACCTCACTCCTTGATTTATGTGCACGCATATTTTGATAAGAGCTATTCATAATCCTACAGACACTGCCAGCAAATAATTTTTCAGTTAGGCAATAATGACTTCAGTAGTGGGTGTTTATTTATTGTCTGGTTCAGCCTGCCTGGTACATATGTGGGTGTCTGTGTGTGTGCAAGCGTGTTCAGTGGGGTGGGGGATGGAGCTGAGAGGAAATGTCATCACTGGCTTGTGCCCCAAATGCTCTTGCAGACCAACGTGAGAAGGAAAGATTTGTATCAAAAAAATGTTCTTTGAAGTCTGAGCTGCTCTTAACAAACCTACAACCATGTGCCCCAGGGAGAGAAACTACTACCTTTGAACACACACAGAGAGCCCTAAAAAAAAGGGCCACCAAGATAAATCGCAATGGAAGAGGCAACAGGGAAAAGAGTGATGCCTGCCTATCTCCTCAGCTTTGGAATTCTCTTCAATCATCAGGACTTTGCTCACAGGCAGTTTTGCTGCTTGCCCTGGCAAGTCACCCTCTATGGCTGCTAAGGACTACCAGAGCAGAGGGAACTGGTTAGGAAAATGTGAGTTTCAGTAAGAAGCGAGTGGCAAAGGGGCTCAGAAGCAGGGGTGGGACCAGGAGAGCCTTTCAAGAGATGTGATTTCAGAGCCCTGGGCCAAATACAGCATTGACCTTGATTGTCTGTAAATGCCTGGGGCCTGATACAAGCTCCATTGTGTGAACCCATCTGCAAGCCAGCTGTTAATTGCAAGGACTTCTTTGCATATACAATTGTGACACAAGTTTTTAAAACCTGATCTTGAAAACTCCATGCAAGCAGCATTGCAGCTGAGTCCCTGGGGGAGCCCTGGCTCCACAGCCAGAACCAAAGATAGATGTTTGCAGTGAATTTTGAAAGCAGAGCAATTACAGGACTTGCTTCAAGTTCCAAACTCAACTCAAGGTTGTGACCTTTTAAGTAAACGTAGCCCAATCTGTTTCAACATCCAAGACAAGCAAATGTCAAGTTTCATCTTGAGTCCTTGGGTCTCTAAGGTAAGATTTTGGGAGATGCAACTCAAACACTACTAGAATTAAGGCAAAGTCCACATGAAGTCATGAAAGCCAACACATCTCAGACAAGCTCTGAAACCACCTGAGGCCACATCCTGGTTCTTTAAACCATTTTGCCTAAGTGGTATAAACTCACAGTAAAACCAGACATTACATGTCAAATTTTGGAACTGGGCATCTGTGCAGACATTTCTCTCAGAGCCCAATTCCAGTCCTAGAGGTGTCAAGATAAATTTGCTTCTTCCTCGATGCTTTCGGTTCTCTCTTTGCATTCCAACTCAAAGCTCATGATACTGTTCACCCAAGCTACTTTTGGTACTGTTAACAGTACAGGATATGGTGCGCACTAGATTGTACCTGTCTCTGTATCCTCATCAGAAACAATCAATATGCTTCTGTTTATGAAACTTTTACTGATAAAGCCTTTACTGTTGATAGCACAGGCAAAAAGATTGAGCTGCTGATTCTATCTCATACTTTTCCATTCAGTATATTAAATATTTCCTGGGTCCACCAAAGCCAGCAATCTCACAATGCTCCTTTCAGTCATTATATCCACAAAATAATCCACTTCACCCTCTTCAGATAACTTTCATGCTACCCACTTCAGGGTCAGTTCTCCTTGCCCTAGACATCACCAACATGCTCTTGCTACAGCTGCTTCTTATCTTTAGAGGATGCAATTCACAAATACCTTGAGATCTTCGTAGGTATCTGCTGAAAGTTTGGTGCTGTTCATATTTAAACTACACAGGCTCTTCATGGCTAAAAGAGAAAACACACAGATATTTATGATCATGCTGCATTTTCTTAAAATATCATGCTTACAGTAGGTCAAAGCAAAGCAAGACATGACTATGTGCACTCCCAGGAAAAAGCTGAATAGCGTAAAATATAGAAATACAAATGGATAAACAGCTGTTTGGGCCCTCATCCAGGAAAAAGTCCCTATTTAGGAAGGGCCATTAAGCATATGCTTAAGACTGCTGACTTCAAAGGAGTTCAGTCAACTTCTCATAATTGGTTTCCTGCACATTATTCTGAACAGTGCCCGTTCTCAGTGCTCTGCGTGGTGCTCGCAGGGGCCATGCTGATCTGGCAGTCCTCCCTCTCCTCCCCCCATTCTCATTTTAGGCTCCAGTACTTAGCAGAATAGTTTCCTAAGATGAACCATAACTACTGGCCTGTCTGGCACGTCTGCATAGGATCAAGCCTATTAAAGTAGCCCTCCAAACCCAACAGTGAGGTTTGTAATGCACTGCTGGGTGCAGGAGGGAGCTTCATTCCGGCATGTCAAGCAGCTCTCAGTGCTCAGGGAATCCTGAATGACTCCCTCTGACTTGCCTTGTTTAGACTAAGAACAGGGAGAGTTTCACCTCTCCAAAAATGAAGGAACAAAAATTGCCAGAAGGAGTACGAACCTGAACTGACTGAGAAGCTGCCAGATGGCTTTGCAATCTTCCTGTCCTGCACCATAGAGGCAGGTCCCACCCAGAGGGGATACCCATAGAAAGAAATCTGGGAAGTCCCTAGGCAACGGGTCACCACATGAGGTGAGGACAGGTGCCATCAGCAAAGCCAGAGGCAAGATCTAGAGTATGGCTCAGGAGGACAAAGCCCACACGAGGCCACCCAGTGCCAACAGGCTCAGGTCACCACCCCACAGCTGGAGAGCTGCAGGACTGGGCAGGGAGGAGGGAAGATTAAACCCCAACACAGCCACAGCCTGTCCTAAATCCCTGCAGAAGCAGCACTGCAGCAAATGAGAGCTCCACCTCCTGCCCCAAGCCACATGAACTCCCCAGAAGGCACACGAGTGTCCCGGTTTGTCACTCACAGCTCAGTGCCAGCAGCCCGGCGTCCGTCACCGGGGTCTCGCACAGGTTGAGCACTTGCAGCATGGTGAGGTGCTCGGACAGGAGCCGCAGCCCCGCGTCGCCAAACTGTGGGGCACAAGCACAGCTGGGTCAGAGCAGGCACCCCCACCTGGGCAAGAACCTCAGTGCACACAGGGCTGTGGAAATGGGGCTTGAGCCAGCCTTCCAAGCCACGCTGCCATCACCAATGACAGCAGAGAAAGCAAATAGCTCCATCCTTGTCTCACAGGCAGGGAACAGAGAAATTAAGTGACTTGTGTGCACTTAACCACAGGCCATCACTTCATTAGACTGGTGCCTTTGAAGCCTGAACTTTGTACGAGCAGGCTCCCACCCAGGCCATACACGATGGTTATGGCAGCCTCAGCCAGTTCCCAACCACATCACACAAAAAAAAAAGCACAATGCAAGTGGGATTAATTAGCTATTTTGGTCTCAAGAACAATGCACTATTGATTGGTAATTGTTCTATTGACCCACTTGGTTTCTGCTGTTTCTAAATTCTAGATTAATGGAAACCAGGATATTGCAAAAGAAAATGGAGTCTAAACAATTTTTTTTTTAAATAAAAAGAAATCCCACACAAAAAGCAGGCTCTTTGTTCAGTGAAATCAGACTCATTTTGAACAAGAAGCACGATAGTTTTTCAAATGCAAAAGTTACATTGTTAAGACAAATCTGGAGGAGATACAAACAGGCTTAAAACAAGTGAGCAATCAGTTTCTACTTCATATTCCCCATGCAAAAAAAAAAAAAAGTGTATTTCTGGGATACAAAGTAGTTAGGAAAACCAAACAAAATATTTACATGACACTGTGGTTAAAAAAATGCTGCTTTTTGTGGTTGCACTGACAATAACAGTATTTTCAGAGAGCACTGCAAATAGGTGCTAACAGAAAATGGGGAAAACCTATTCAGTGGAGAACCTCAGTCAGCAAAACCAGCAGTGAAACACAGAAGAAAAATTTAATTTTAGAAGTTACTTCAGTCAACAGCAGAATAATTCATTCAGTTAATCACTGGATCTTTTTTTTGCTTACAAAATAATCACATTCTCATTATAATTTCCTTCTGCTTATTCATTATCTGAGTTTCTTTTCGTTGCTGTTGGGTTGATCAGCTTTCAAGCAATTCATTGCCTAAACTGCCCAGACTCTGTGCTTTGCTTGACCATATGAGCTGCACAGCATCATTTTTTTATCCAAACTGGGTGAAAGCAGAAGCATTTCCCAGATGAACAGCAGCACAGGTTCTACTCAATACACAGTAGCAACCATGCCCAACTGGAACATTCAACCCTAGACAGCAGCAACACTTTTATAATAAAAAATAAAACAAAAATTAAAAATTGGAGGGGAAAAAAAGGGGTGAAGAGAAAAAAATAAATCAGCTGCCAAGATGAGCTAAACTACAGGAAGGCCCTGTAAAAATAGCAGGAGGACGAAGTCATCCAAGCAAACCTCTTCACACACTCTTCCTGTGCTGACGTAGTGTGGAATTTCGGAATTAGTCAGCACTGGTTCCTGCTCTGTGCCTCAGGCTGCACAGCACTTACCTGGGTTGACCACAGGTTCAGCTGCTTGAGGGAAGGCAGTTTGATGAGGTGCTCAGCACAAGCACTTGTCACATTGGTAAAGGCCAGGCTGAGGTTTTCCAGATTCCCAAAAGATCCCGAGCTTAGCAGGCGGGCCAGGTCTGCATCCTGAAAGCAGACAGGAGATTGGTAAGGGAGATTGTGGGTGCCCAGCCTGGAAGTGTGCAGTGTCACCGATACTGCTAACCAGAGTGAGTTGCACAACTGCTCCACTTGTTTACAGTAACAGAGAACCACACAGAGCAGTTTCTGTTTGTTTGGCAAGCAGCTGGGCTCTTGTGGCAGCGTTGCTTCACACACCCTGGGAAAAATTTGTCCAAACATTAGGACAAAAACGTCCTTTGCGTGTGTATCCTTATGGGACACAAAGGCTTCAGTGTCAAAGCAAATGCTGAAGATGGGTCTTTAAACATCATGAAGATTTAACCACGAGGTCCAGGTCCCAGCTGTGCTCAGCACCATCACCTGATCTCAGTAAAGTCAGTCTGGGTCTGCACCAGGTTTAAATGCAATAGTGCTGGTTCTCTTTGAGACTTCCATGACTAAACTCCAGAACTGGACATTGTAAAGTTTGCCTTTGTAATGCAAAACTCTCTCCCCAGAGCTGCCACTCCAAATCTGAGCAGCACTATAAATGTGACAGCCTGCTGCTGGTGTTGGAAACTGCTGCACAGACCCAAGAGCAGAAATGTGCCCTTAGCTGTGTGAACTCCAGTTGTGTTGACAGAGCAAGTGGAATGGCGCCCCACTCCACTGCCCAGAACCACTGTGCCACATGGCAAACATAAATCAAGTGTTTAAATATGGAAAGACAAAGCTTGTTTTTCTATTGACATGATTAACTTACTGTGGACTTGGATGGCAGTGTTAATCTTGTGGGGCCACCTTTTCTTTGCTGTAAAAGAAATGATATTTTGGTCAAACAAGCTGCCACTCTACATTTCAGACTCACTGAAGTACAGCAAGCTCCTCACTAGCACAAATGCTGCTCCCATTCCAAAGCCTCCTGCCAGCCATTCCACCTCATCCCTGCTTTCCCTGCACTGAGTGTGACTGTTGCTCCCCAGGGGACACCCACTAACCACAGCTAAGTGTGTCTTCGTGCCATTTGCTTCAGCCTGCCAGCATTTGGCTACTTTCACTTTAAAGGAAACAGCTTTAAAATGCTGGGCAAAGTGAGCAAAGCAGTTAAGATGGTGCAGCTGATAAAATAATTTGCTTGACTTCAAAAAAACCATCTACTTTTCAGGCTGGGAAAAGGGGCTAAAGACAAATATAAATGTGAAAGAGGGAAGAGGAAGTTTGTGGGTATGTTTGCACAGGTGTAAAAGTGCTAATGCGAGCAGGTCCATTTTAAATCTGTAGGTCCTCTCTTTAAAATCAGGAAGAATCTTTTTCTAGAGGCTCTAGCTCTGAGAACTAGACCTAAAGACCATCTCAGTGAAATGCTGTGAATGTCAGAGCATTCAGAAATGCTGGCCAGCACCAGAACCATTTGCTACTCATATGTCAAAAGGTGGCAGAATTTGACAAGCTGACTTGTAAGATCTTGAGGCAGCAGGGTTTCACCTTTATTCCTTCACACAGATCCTAAGCAGGTTATTGAATATCATTCATAAACATAGTATGGGATTAGTCACATCAGTAAATATCACACAGTATATATATTCACAGTAAAATCCTCTGAGGACTGCTCCCATCCTGTTGTTAACTGGGAATTTCACACCCGGCTTGTCTTTCTTTTGTACCTCCATTTGTGGAGAGCACAGAGCCCAGCGTGCTATGGCAATATGTGCAGGGTGACATACCAGCTCCTTTAACTCCCTCTGCCTCTCACACAGCTGTTCATACATTCTCTTTCCCACGTCTGTGCTTTCCAGGGTGGAGATGATCTGGAGCTGGGTGTCATTATTGTCAATGATGTTGTATTCCAGCATCAAACACAAAATCTAGCAGCAGAACAAAAGGAGAGTGGTCAGTGCAGGGCTTTCATTCAATTTCTTTCAAATATCCTAATTACATTGGGCATGGTGGTTTAAATTCTTGGGTAATTTTTTAGAGCATGCATTATGGAGTTTAGATCAGAGGATATCATAGCAATATTTATGGCCCTTCCAACACATTGAATTAACTTTTTATTTGTAAAGAATGAAGTGTAATCTCCAAAAGCCAGCCTGTCTATCCTGCCTCCCATTACTGCTCATTCCTTCTGACTGAGAGGTGCAATTATTTGCATTAGACTTGGGAGATGGCTCCATGCCACGGCCCTCTCCAGAACAGGTACAGTCAATCCAGCATTTCCCAGGTCCACAGGCTGGGCTGGGCATTGGCAGAGCTGGGACACTGCACACCAGCAGCAGCAGAGCCAAGCAGCTCCTTAAGGGCTGAATTTTCCATCCCTAGGTGCTGGGGTTTCTGTGCAAGCAGAACACGTGTGAGGTGCACCCAGTCCACGAGGCAGGGTGGGTAAAGGGCAGAGAGGCTCCAGGAGGGGATGCTGGGCTGTGTGGCCAGGACATGCCCCAGCTCACTGGGAACACACCCAGCTCACCCTGGGGAAGGGACTGCCAGGAGCAAGTCAGATCCCAAGGGATGATTCCAGTGGGTCACACAGATTTAGGACACAAGCTGCCCCTCCATGCTGCCTTTCCTTTTCAGCTATGTATCATGCCATTACAATTAAAATGCAAAGCTTTTATTCCCTCCACAATTTCAATTATTTTTAATGAATAAAAAAAATTCAGCAATATTATATTCAAATGCATACAGCATGCTCCTTTATTTACTGGATCAAATTATCATGCACAAATCTAAGTCAATGAAAAACTGTAACTCCTTCCATCTATTTATCCACTCTTTCTGCTGATACTGACATTTATCAAGAAACTTCTCTTAAGAAACTCAGAAAAATACGTATAAATTATTAGCACAACAAAAATAACAAATCATAAGCATAAAAAATGTGGATTAATACAAGCAGATAAGGTTTTATAAAGGCACTTCCTGTGCACTGCTCATCTTGCAAGTGGCAAGACAAGATTCATTTCATCATGGAAAAGCCTTGTGGTTGTGAATGATGATCTCTCACCACAGCCTACACCACCATGGCCATTTATTTCCCATCCTAACCCCTCCAGCTGCATTACAGCAAACAATCTCTTTCTCCAAAAATTCATGCACCCACCTTTCATTTAATTCACACTCATATCTCCAGAACAACAATATTATGTTCCCCTTAATTCAGAGAAACACAACCACCCACTGCTGGTGTATGACACAACACAAACCTGACCCCTGCTAGAGCCAGTTCTGGGAAAGGCAGTGTTAACCTGAACACTGCTCATAAACCTCTATGACAATATACTTTTAGGGCTTACCTCTACCATTGTCTGATTACCCCTCAAAGCCAGCAGCATGCAAGGCCCCAATTTATTTTCAGCCAGTGAAAGTAGGAACTTCTTTGTTTTATAGCAGGATCCCATCAAAATATGAACCTGTACAAGAAACAGAGGCAAAATTAGGGGTGTAGGCCTATGAAACACATATACCTCTGGAAAGGCTGTTGTTAAATAGTTAAAAAGTGTTAAGTATTTGCAATAAACCTAAAGGAATGAAGGCTCTCTTTACAGTTAGGGTTGCAGTGTCTCAACAGCTTTACTGCTGAATGGAAGTGACTTTTTGAAGGTGGTGATGCCCAGTGAGATCTGAGGGAGTGGGAAGTTTTTCTTCCATAAAGGAGCCCAGCTGACAGCCTGATAAAGGCTCCCCAGGAAACATCAGAGCAGCTGTGCAATTGCCCCCATTCCCAGTAACCTGATGAGCCCAGCCCCAGGGAAACCACCAGGGATTTTGCTTTTGCATCTGTTTGCACTTGGGTTTCTCTGGAAATGGCAGCTGGGGAGCAGGGGCTGTGTGTCTAGGTAAAAGGCAGTGCTGCTGGCAACCTGCTGGCCTTGGTTAAAGGGTGGTGACAGACAAAATCACCTGTTCAGGATGAACAGACAGGACCTGACCAGGGAAGGAAAGACTGCTTTAAGAAAACCTGGCAGTCCTGAGCACTAAGTCAGAGACGACTTCATGGGTTTTCATGCTCTTGGGTCACTATCCTGCTTTCTCTATTGCTCACTTCTCCCTGAAAGGAAAGAACTCCTGAGAACATCCTCTGAGTGACACTCCTTCAAGTCCTTGAGCTGACAAAAGTGTTCTGCAGACTCTCTGCAAGCTCCAGAAAGCACCATGTGATATCACATAGTAATGCCTTTGGCAGAAATGCAAAGCCACTTGTACAAATCAAATATGTCTCTTCTCAGAGAAGAAGTTGGCCATACTATTTCCAATGTAAAAGCCTTAGAGATTAAATGCAGGGAAGTCTGGGTTCCTAGAAGAAAGTCTTATTTCATAGCCCAGATGGCTGATTCACCATTTGCTGCAGAGCACTACGTGAGAATTTGCATTTTTCAAGAGCCTAGGCAGGAAGAGCTCCATTATGTGGACTCAACATCAGCACTACCCTACAATAACCTTGTAAATGCATTCTGTGGCCCCCCTGGCTCATGGCATTGCCTGCACTATGTTCAGTACTGCTGAAAATATCACAACCATGCCATGATGAGGTCAATTCTATATGAATCATGGCTTAATTATCAGCAAGCTCTTTAGAAAAAAAAGATTTTTTTTTTTCCTTAAGCATCCATCAGCTCAGGTGGCCTTTAAAAATGTGAACATCCAAGCCAAAAGGGATTTCATTTCATGCAGTTTTCATTAAGTTTTTTTGGAGGTTTTCTTGAGCAATGGAAAATACTGACACTGACAGTAAAGCAACATTAGGTGCATCTCAGAACAGGGTGTTTTTCCAACTTTATGGTTAGTCGTTAGCAGCTCTTTAAGGATTTATCAACATCCTTGCAAAGGGCACAGAGAACTGCATATTAATGTGTGTTAGCATTGTGCTTTCTCATGCACACCAGCTCCTGATGCTCATAAATATCTTCAACCACAATGGCTCTCGGGAGAATTATACATTTCTGAAGAACATTTCTTTTCAAAGACCAAAGACAGATGAACAGTGAAGAGGGGTAAAACCTTGTGTAAACACTCTTCTTCCATTATCAGTTTCAGAGGCATCTGATCCATCTGAATTTAAGGATACAGACAGACATCTATGTTTTTTATGTTCCAAAACGTTCAGCATGTGGGAGATGCACAAAGTGTTGAAAGTCACTTGACTATGTATCCAAAGCCAACTTCAACAAATGTTTTCCCCCTTACCAGGGAAAAGCAGTATTATCATTTCCATCTTCCTTGGTATATGGACAATTAATACAAAGAGAGACCTACGTGACTTGACCCAGGCTGCACAGGAAGACAGTGCTTAAATCACATCACTGATTCAAACTTGTTATTTTCTGTCTAGCCCTTCTCAGAATTACAGAAGAAGTAACTGTTGGAAATGGAATGCTGGTTTCTAATTACACCTCTTCACAACAATGTAACTGAGCACAGACACTGATAACACCTTTTTATATCTATCCATCCATCCTTTGATTAAGCCAATGTAACTGTTGGTTTTAAACTCCAGGGTAGCCTAAAAACGTAAACTATAGGTGTGGATGTACAGAACAGCCTGTCTCCCAGTATTCCATGTTCCCTGAGAGAGTTTTTTATATAGACAAAGACAGGTATTTATAAATACAGAAATACATACATATGCACAAGTATGGTTTGTGTATTACACTACCAGTGAGAAAACATGCCAAGGTTCTAAAAGAGAACAGTAAAGTGCTAACCAAACTGTGACTGCAAGGGAGCTGATGGATTTGGTGGCAGAAAGATCTGGATTTCCTGGTGAACACTCATAGTTATTAACAAAATGGTGATTTTGATAACGTATTTTTTGACAAAAACAAGTAAATCTTGTTACTGCCAACTAGGCATTAGTTACTTAGTGCAGAGAAGTTTCTAAACTCACATTACTGCAGACACCTACCATACTGGCAAAGAGCTCTCCATCATCATCACAGGCCACTCCCCCAGGGCTGTAGAGCTGGAACCAGCCGTCCTTGCCAGCCCTCACACTCAGCAAACACGAGTGGACCTGCCAAGAAGGCAACACATTGGGGAGGTTACAGTTCCTGCCAATAACCACCATTATCAGGCCAAAAGTAACTGTAAAGCCAGAAACTGCTGGAAATTTCATGGTTAATATTCCAATCTACAGAGCTGCAGGCCAGTCTCCACTCCTAGAATCCAGATTTTCAGTATAACCAAGAGGGAAGCTGCATCATCTCTTATTGCATGGCCTTTTTCATTCCCTTCACACAAATCAAACACAAAATGGCTCTAATCTAGAACAGCTCCTTTCACTTGGAAAAAAAACCACCACCTAAAAACCAAACAAAAACCCCCCACAAATTTCTCAGCTTCTGCCATTTTCCCCCTGTCCTCCCAGCATGTTTATACATCTGATATGATCTGCATACCAAATGTGGTGGCTGATGGCTTGCTCATTCCAATCATTAAAAATCCTTATTACTCCAGCTCTAATAAAATTTGATCAGAGTCAGGGTGAAGGAAATCCACAGGGAAAACTCAACAGGGATACAGAACACGGAAACTGCACTGGAGAACTGGCACCAGTGAGCAACCATTAGTCTAAATTTGGCCCACTGTAGAGATTACTATATTTAGTCCCACAATTTAATAGAGAAGTCATAATTAAGCTTTATTTTTTCCTTTTCTTTTTTTTTCTTTCACTTGAAGAAACAGATGCTCCATTTCCATTTTTGAGGTGTGTTTGTGTGAGGGAGGTAAATTCTTTTCTTTGGGCACAGAACAGTAGTGGTAGGTGAAATCCTGCTGCCATTCTAGGGTAAGATGGTCTCTTCTGACAAGGATAACTAGTGCTAACAAGACCTAAATCCATAAAAATGAGGAGTTTTGGGCAGTGATGATACAGCTTCACCCACAGTTTGAGGGAGCTTTCTTGCCTTTATGCCAAAAGCAAGAATGAGTGTGGATGAGAGGTTCCCTCTGACTCAGCCAAAGCTGATGATGCTGAGCAGGCTCTGAGTGCAGCTCTGAGGCAGCAGCAACACTCTCACCCCAGTAACACACCTCCCACCCCTTTTCTGCTGCCAATTCATGAGAATTATGGTCATTTGCACACAACACAGCTGAAACACAGCTACATAAAACTTGTTATTTTGGAAGCTGTGTGGATCCATGGATTTTGGTTCCATTTTTTTTTTTGTACAGAAGGTAAAAAGCTCTGAGTGATCCCACAGAGGGGAAAAATCTTGCGGGTTGCAGTTTACTGCAGAACAAGGACATCAACTGATGCCAGATAAGGAGGTGACAACACATAAACCTTACACATAAACCACCCTGAGTGGCCACTACTCCTTAAAGACTTAGGCAGAGTAAAACCACACTGTGTTTTGGAACAAACTACTTAAGGAGAGATCTGAACAAGTGCAGTTGCAATCTCTCCAACTAATACTCTGTGTAAATTGCCAACAAACTCACTTCTTGTCTCGGGTCTTCTGCAAATCTCTGAATCACATATTTCAGCTCCCTGAAAAAAATAAGAGCAGGAAGGACAAGAATAAGCAGTTGTTGGTTGAAGTATCTGAACAAGTATCACAATTCTTCTAAATAACACCTAAGATTATATGTATTAATGCAATTTAGAGAGAAACAAGTTGAACTCCTTCCACAAAAAGGAAATATGATGCCTAAAAGTGATTACTAAGGACAATGTCTGCTCACAATTGCCTAGAAAATGTTTCAGAGATGTGCACTGACAAACTCCTTTGTAAATTCTATCAGCACCCAGTGGCTTTAGTCCTTGGGCTCCTGCTAGCACAATAAATTACAAAGAAAACTTTTTATTGCTAACAGAACATGCCTACAGCCCTTCACAGATAAAAGCCATTAGAGACACAATACTGAATAATGCATCATTGCTACTATTGACTAGTACAAGTATTTATTCAATAAAACAAAAGAGCCCCAGAAACTTACTTTGTGAATTTCTCATGTGCGAGAGCCCTGAAATTTAAAACAGAAAACAGAAGAGTATGAGGATCTGAGAGAAATGAGAGACGCAAAAAAAAGCCCAAAAAACCAAACAAGCACCTTTCAGTTCTTTCCAGATAATTAAAGGACTTGCTAAGCAATGCAGCACATAAGACAAAAAAAAAAAAAAGTTTAAAAAAATCAGATAAAGCCTCTTTCATTAACCTAGAGGGGAAAATTACTTGGAAAAAATCTTGTCACTTTTCTTGAGTCCGTCTTAGACAAGGCTTTGACTAACATTAGTGGGAGCTTTGGGTCAGAAGAAAGTAAAAGGCTTACAATACCATTACATAATTACAAACAGAGTTTTGCCTACCTCCAAGAGCCAGGTGTATTCTTTAATTGCAATGCAATTAGGGTATGGTCGCAACTAATTGGCATCATACATCAGTAAAGCAATTAATGGTCATTTTGTGAAGTGCCTTGCATCATGGTATGATTTACAGCTCCCCCAAGACTCAGGTAATGATGTCTGTGTTACCTATCTCCAAGCTCTCACTGTAGCCCAGGTAACCTGGCATGGAGGATTAGACCTCTGTGATTCAAGACATCAGGTCATTAGGGGATGTGATAAGGCAGCAAATTGTACAATTACAGATTGTAATTTTTGTCCATGGAGGTCTGCACTTTATAAACACCACTGTTCATTAACAGGTTTCTGAGGGAGCTTAGCTGATCCATAGGGCAGCTTCTTCATTTAATGCAAAATACAAATGACAGGAGTCTCTGTGACGCCAGTAAATCATCCTCCTCCACTAAATTTCTCACTTTGCTCTCCTCCTCACCAGCTTTCCTTCCCTTCCTGTCTGCCTGTCTCTAGTTAACCGTATTTCTTTTCAGGATCATCTGAGAGAAATGGGGAAGGAAGTTGAACATGGGGAGGTCTTCACATCCCTCTGCATCAGCCAAAATCAACTTCAGTTTCTAAATCAATACTAGACAAAGCTCCTATTACCATCACTTTTTACTTGACGTATATTTCACCATAAAAAAACAGTAACAAGAACAACCCAGTAAATACTAAGACAGTGCAAACTCACTCCTTGGGAAATGGGATAGGTTGAAGCAAGCTGGCCAGGGCTGGTCTCCAGTCATCATAGTCTGACCTGCAAAATGAACATTTTGTTAATAGGTTGCCAGGTTCTAAGTATGGTTTGCCAACAATTAGTTCAAGGAGTTAAAAGCTTTTTACTGTGGGCACCAAAACCTTTCTGGTTTACTGAAGCACTCCCAAAATCTACAGTGACATTTCCCTTTCCATTTTCAGCATATTCTCCATTGAGGCACAATAAATCTGGTATTTACAGTGACCTCCAGAGAGGCCTTCTTTATGTCAACTTAAAGACATTTGCTGTTTATGAAACCTGTTGACATTTAATCACTAAGCAATACTTTCATCTAAGCTGGTAGAGCAATTACCAGGCCACTGCTATTTAAAGCTCTTCTCTACATTTAACTGGAAATTTTCTTTGCTTTAAGACATAAGCCCATTTGTAAAAACAAAGATACTCCCAAACCCATTTCTGACACAAAACCCACCAGCCAAAGCTCAGACCCTGGCTCATTAGTGACCCGGTCCCATTAGTAACAATGAGTACACAAAGAAATTAATCTCATATGAGCTGAAACACCTGGGGATGTCTGTAGATACAATATAAAAGAGCCTGCCACCTCCTCTTAGTGCTGCTACCTTTTGGATTTCAGTATTAAAAACCAGATTATTGGCTGCAGCTTACTGGAAACTTGGCACAGAAGTGTGGTGTGTCTTTGGGAAGGAACGAAGTGTAATGTTCTCAAATGGACAGTATCTACTGATAGCATTACAGACAGACAACATATGCACAGGAACTGTTCCAAAAGAATGCAGTTTTGCAAAGGGAAAGTTGTAGCTCAGAGAAATTGAAGATGGATGCATTTCCAAAAGTCTTGTCCATCTTTTGAACCACATAAACCAGAAATGTCCATAAACTAGTAATACACACGATGTTGCACTATCCACAAAGATGTGCTCACAGAAAAAAGAATTTAAATGCATGAGCAGGGTACTCTTAAGAAGCAACCTGCAGAGAAGTTTTACTTGATATAAAAATCAACCAGGGAAGCAGTTATCACTTGCCCAAGAGCAGTATGAGCTCAGGTTACATAAATGTGTGATATGCCATGCAAGCAACCAACCCATGAGAACCACTGTGACCTGAAAGCAGTTTAGAGTAGTAAAAACCAGAAGAGCACATGTGAAGTTACAGCAATCCAAAAAAGAAACCTTGTGCCCATGCCAATTGTGCTAGAAGCCAGTGAACCTCATTTTCTCCCCCATGAGAAATTCTGTTCTCAGGTCTGACCTAGGAGCAGCTCTGAGATAAGGGGTGTCTCATAAACCTAAAGTGAGTGTGAGTCAGCAGCAGCAACAGCACTTTGTGATCACCTATTCATAAGGTTCTTCCCAGAGACAAAAAGTCCCTCACCTGCTTAGCTACTGAACAAATAAGGAAGATGATCAACTCTGTTTATTGTCTCAGAACAGCAAGACATGAAGCAGGATTTCATTACAGGGGTTGTTTTTCCATTTAGTCAGTGTAAAGTGAGTATCATGACACACCTGAGGATGGGGCTTGTCATATAAACTGAAATAAGGCAAGGAAACTTCTGACACAGCATCTCTAAGATGAGCTTTCTGGGTTCAAAGCTTTGATTAACTGAAGTTACCTAAAGGATTATGCATTGTTTCTGACCTATAGATACACTGAATGGGTCGGTGAGACAGAACTCCGGCCTGTGTTCAGGTTCAGCTGGACGTCTTTTGTTTAAATACCAGGTCTCTGTAGGAGAGAGCTAATGCAACCTATCTGTATCTATACCTGCAGCCCTGAGAAGTGCCACAGGTCTCACTACACAGCCTGGCTCCCACAACGTTTGTTAGGTGTGAGAACTTAGTCCAGACATTTTATTTTCCTAGCTAATTTTATTCTAAAAACACATTTTATTGGTAGATACAAAGAACTCTAAAAGCAGATTTTTGAGCAGGGAAGACTCAAAAGTCAAAATGCTGAGTTAGAAAATTCAGAGGTGTTAAAGGTTCATATCACATGAGAAACAGCACCTACAAATCTTTTCTAACAGAAGGTTAAAAACTGAGAACCACTTTGAGACTTAGCTCCTGTGACATCTCAGGCTAAGTGTTACACCACTGAAGTTACTTCTTGAGCAATCTGGAGAGTTGTGATTACTAATAATAAGAACCAATAAATTTTTCATGGCTGAGCTTCAAAGGAAATTGCATGAGTAAGAAAAAAGTTGTTTTGTAATAGAATGAAACTGCAGACAGAATGGGACAGTATCACTCTGACTTTTCTCAAAGGTGAGGAGCAGGGCAGGTCTGTGAGAGGGCAATGAAAATAAATCAGTCTGCTTCCCAGGGAAAGGAGGAAAGGGGGAAAGGAGGAAAGGAGGAAAGGAGGAAAGGAGGAAAGGAGAAAATGAGGTAATGAAAAATGGAACACATGGTCATGTG